>JARJHM010000453.1:0-259550 GCA_033356055.1 Carex pumila | reverse complement strand
TCAGTTCTTTCAACTTGGCCTCAGACTCGGCAGGGTCAGGATGAAGATTATCCTCAACCCAATTTAAAGCTTGCATAGTTGCATCATCTATTGCACTCTTATTTGCAGGTTTTAAATTGGGAGCAATTCTGTTGTCCCTCATCGAATTCCTCATATTATATGCATATTTCTCCAATGCATTGCGAGCATCGACCTTCTTCTTATACTCCAAATCCTCAACCCTGAATGTCTCAGCATCTTTGATCATCTTCTCTATTTGCGCCTCGCTTAGCCGACCTTCATCATTGGTCACAGTTATCTTGCTTTGTTGGCCGGATCCTATGTCTTGTGCTGTGACATTTAGAATCCCATTTGCATCGATCTCGAAGCAGACATTGATCTTTGGTTCCATTTTTGGAGCAAGATGAATTCCTGAGAGCTTAAACTTCCCAAGAAGGTTATTGTCATCAGTTCTCGATCTCTCGCCCTCAAAAACTTGCACAAGAACACTAGATTGGTTCTCGCAACTGGTAGAAAAAAATTTGTCCCTTTTGGTGGGTATTACCGTATTTCTTGGTATTAAGGTAGTCATGATTCCTCCTTGGGTTTCTATACCAAGAGACAGAGGCGTAACATCGACAATAACAAGATCAAGTATCTCGTCATTGCCGTGACCGCTAAGTTTTGCAGCTTGTAGTGCAGCCCCATATGCCACGGCCTCATCGGGGTTAATGCTTTTGCAAAGCTCCTTTCCATCAAAGAGCTCTTGCAACATTTGCTGTACCATTGGTATTCTTGTTGAACCCCCAACAAGCACGACTATATCAATAGCAGTCTTGTCCATGTGAGCATCCTCCAGGCACTTTGTCACGAGTACCATGCACCTTTTGAAGAGATCCATGTTCAGCTCCTCAAACCGAGCCTGGGTGATGTATGAACTGAAATCAATGCCATCATAGAGGCAAGCAACCTCCACAGTTGTCGAGGTGGCAAAGGAGAGAGTCCTTTTTGCTCGTTCGCAAGCAGATCGGAACCTCCTAATGCTCCTTGGGTTGTCGCTGATGTCCTTCTTGTGCTTCCTCTTGATCTCCTGGAGGAAGTGGTTCATCAAACGGTTGTTAAAGTCCTCTCCACCGAGGTGAGTGTCTCCAGCTGTTGCCTTGACCTTAAACACACCTTGCTTTATGTTGAGGACTGAGACATCAAAGGTGCCGCCGCCGAGGTCAAATATAAGGACATTCTTCTCTTCAAGCACACAAGTCAATTTCTCAAAGCCGTAAGCCAGTGCAGCAGCTGTGGGTTCATCCATGATGCGCATCACCTTTAGCCCTGCTATCTCACCAGCACCCTTCGTGGCCCGTCTTTGGGAGTCGTTGAAGTAGGCAGGGACAGTGACCACCGCATTCTGGACACTGCATTCGAGGAAGTTCTCTGCAATCTCCTTCATTTTCTCTAGGATCACAGCGGATAGTTGCTCTGGCAGGAACTGTTTCTCCTCCCCTTTGTACTTGACTACAATCTTTGGTTTATCGCCGGTGCCTTGAATGACATTAAACGGCCATAGCTTTCTATCGCTCTGGACAGTTGGGTCGGAGAAGCTCCTACCGATCAAACGCTTCGTGTCTGTCTCAAAGAATTATGTGTTTTAAAAGAGAGAGAGCAAACTTATATAATATGCTCATCAGATCAAACAATGAGGAAAAAGCACTTACCGAATATGGTATTTGTGGGGTTCATGTCACCCTGATTCTTGGCAGCTTCACCAATAAGCCGCTCATCAGCAGTGAATGCAACACATGATGGTGTTGTACGGTTCCCTTGATCGTTCGCAATGATTTCCACACGCCCGTGATTCCAGACTCCAACGCATGAGTATGTTGTGCCGAGATCGATCCCGATTGCGACCTGTGCCTCCTTGCTTGGTGCCATTCCTGCTTGAGGCTGATTGCGTCTGTCTAAACAGTCTCACAGTAATTAGTCTCATGATATCGGTAATTTATATAATATAATATGTTATCTTCTTTTTCGTTAACATTAGTGACAAAATTAATGAAATCACCGACCCAAAATAAATCTAGGTCCTTCGAACGACTGTTACTATTCCTCTAGAAATTTTTGGGTTGCTCATTTCTTTAATTCCCAACGTCTTTTAGTGATATGGAGAAGACTGTAAGACACCATGCATCCATAATAATTTGCACAATAAATGATAAAATTTCAAATGTCGCTTCGTTTATCCAACTTTTTTTTTTGGAATAGGTTTATAGAAGGACACCAGTCACACTAGTAACAACATCCATAATTATTTTTATTAGGTTATTGTTACTTTCTTTAATTGTGGATAAGACTGAAAGATATCATCCATAATAATTTGCAAATGAAATAATAACATTTCAATTGTCTCTTCGCTTATCAATTTTTTTTCGTGAGTGAGAACCTCTAATGATAACATAGTCCCCCTTTTAACTTGTAAAAATAAAACAAAAATTCCAAAGCAAATTAATTAACAAATTAATACAATTTTTTTATTTTAATACATGCTATAATTGAACTTTCAAAGAATAAAAATAAAAACAAGTTGCTATATATGGTGTTCTTAGAATTTGGCCACGTCCAAAAAAAGACCCAAGTAATACTCTTATTAAAAACTTGTGCTTTTTACATGTTTTGCATTTCTGTACTGCTTTTTAAAATAATCCATAAATGCTTATTAATTTTAATTTTTAAACATGCTATGCTAAAGCATTAAAAATAGTACATCCATACTAAATCTTGTTTCGCTCCTAACAATTATCAAATGTCAAGTAAGTAGTTACAGACCTTTATTAATTATTTGTTTTTAAGTTTGCTAAACAAATAAATAAGACAAATTTTATCACGGTAATTTTTGACACATACCTATATGATTTTATTTTGGACAAATATAGTCCATAAGTAACGATTAATTTTTAATATTACAAAATTATTAGTCTATTTAGATATATAAATGCCGCAATCAATGTATTGCTCAATTATGTGAGTTAATTATTTATAATTTCAAACCCTCTAGAAAGTTTCGAGCATCACCTTGCCTCTCATTGCAATTAGTGTTACTCTTTCGTTCAAGTTTTTTCACCACTTAATTTAATAAGTTAATTGTCACTTATTTTTATGTAGAACATAATTCTTTCGCTGTTGAGTTATACTTAGTCTGACAAGGATTAATAGGATATAGCTTAGTCTGACAACCAAATATTTCGTCTAAACTCTGAGGTGACACCCGATCTAAATTAATAGGATATAGCTTAGTTTTATTGATGTTAATTATAATCCCAGACAATCATTCAAAGGCCAGCGTTGACCACCAAGCTATGTGTAAATTTTGTTGATCAGCATATGAAAAGATCGAGAATGGTATCATCAGCATCTGACAGTTAGTTGCTGATTTATCATGAATTTGAGGTACCAAAACCCACTAACCGATCATTTGTTTTGCCTTGCCTTCATTGAAATTCTTATACGTACGGGAAGTCAGCCGCTAGAATATATAGGAAATGTGATAAAGGATCTCCTTCCCTCACTCTCTTTTTACAAAAAAGAAAAAATAAATAAAAAATAATAATATTGAGACAGTTCTCACCCTCTTATATAAATAATGCATGTGAAAATGAGAAATTTTCTTCATAATATTTTTTGTCGAGTTCTCACCACGCTCATTATATGTATAACACTTCTGTTAGAAAGTTTGTTCATTCATTTTAATTAAAAACAAACAAGAGAAATATTAACTACAATAAAATCAACATTTTTTAATCAGGGCATACTACACGAAGGGACTAATTATTGCACGGCAAAGGGAGCATTGGAGCGGAGAAATATGTATCGGCGTATGCACATACAGCAGTAGGCAGCTCCTCACCGACATATTTCAGGAGAATATCTTGTAGATGTATATTCTGGCATGGATTCCCCTGACTACAATTTAATGTCACGGCCACCTGGGATGCCGATGTGCCATTTATTTCTTTAAAATATACATCACTTATGCTCACCCGAGAAGGAACCTACAGATTGATTACACAAACACCAAAATTCACATTAATTTAAAGCCATATCCATGTTTATATCCATGTATCAAATTGTTAGGTAAATAGGCAGATTCATACAGACAGTTTTAAAAAACAAATTCATTCCTCATTAAATTAATAAACAAGTTTTGCGTACCGTATCTCCATCGCAAAGATTTTCAGGACAGTAAGTCTGATCGATGATTATTGGGTTGTTAACATTTTTCATGATGATATTCTCAAAGGTTATGTTGGTCGCTGAGCTACTACTGGGGGAGTTCTGCCACGTCTTTATGCGCACCCCGTTCTTGGTGTTGATGATTGTGCTGTTCCTGACCACTACACCTCGCACATCCTCTTCATTTGGGTACTTACCTAGGCTGCCAATACTAATGCCATGGCCGGGCCCGCATGTGACATTTGAGATGAGGATGTCCATGCTGCCCTGTCCGATAGATATGCAATCATCACCTGTGCCAATGAACACGTCATGGATGGTGACCCCAGAGCTACGCTCGATGTGGATGCCGTCTGTGTTGGGGCTATCTTCTGCAGCCTCAATATACATCTCGCTAGCATAAAAGTTATTGGACTGCAACACTCCGATGTGAAAAAACTTCGGATTAACCGAGTTCATGCCGTAGATGATCGTGTCATTTAAATTAACAAACTTCACCGACTGAAAAAAAAGAAAAAATCATCTCTTCATACTTACACAAATATTTCTAAATGTATTATAAAATAAAATTCTTATATTTTTCTCAAACAAAATAAAAGTATTACAATTCAATGCTTCTATGAGCTAGACACTTACAGTGGGTAGAACATTGCAAAACTTTGTCTTTGGACATTCATTGTAACTCCAGGAGAAGTTGCCCTGGCCGTCGAAGGTCCCGCCTCTGGTAATTCTTAGACCATTCATATTCCCAAATTGCACCCAATCATTTCCCGACACATACATGCTCAGGTCAGTCGACGCCTTTATATATCCCTGTGTTGCATCAATCAAAAAATTATCTTAATTAATTACTAATATCCTTCAATTAGAAATTATATGGCTCAGAATAAGGCTCTATTACCTCTTGATAGACGGTGAGTGTGTTTACATTTGGACAAGGTCCACTAAACTTGATTGGGTTCAGAAAATAAGTTGCGGGCGGTATGAGCAGTTTGACATCACCACTCGATGCACATGCCGCTTCCCATGCTTCCAAGAAGGCCTAAAATTATTAAAATATTATCATTTAAATCTCTGAAACAATTTAAATGAATATTTTTACAACATTTTTTATGACCAAATTGCATGTGAGCCTATGATAAGTTTAATTCAACAGACAATATATATGTTCGTATTCCTTCAAATTAACCAAATACATAAAAGGAAATTCCACATATTAACGTCCAAGAATTTTAATAAAATGAAAAAAAAAAATAAGGTGTAAAAGGTACCCTGCTATCGTCGGAAACACCATCAGCATGTACACCATAATTACGTACATCTATAGTTGGAGAGATCTCTGCTAGCATCCTCGCGTTAACATCCGAAAACACGATGAAAAAGATACACACTAATTGTGCCAATGTCTTCACAAATCCTTGCCTCATTTTCTGTTGCAATTTGAAATAGAAATAACATATAATTAATCAGACTGGTCTCTAATTTTGTATATATAGCATATTATAACATATTCTACCAAACACAATTATGTAATATATATGTCTGTGTGTGTGTGTCATAAAATAAAGTATTATTTAGTTTAACATTACAATGTAATCATAATATTTGAATCCAATTCAACATCATTTTGTATAAATACGAAGCACGATTACTTATTGTCAACAAAAATATAATATTGTTTGTGAGCTATACATATAAATCATTCTACATGCATATAAGTGTGCCATATTTTGCCAAATGAGAAACTTACCTAGCTACTAAACAGATAAACATATATCTAGAAAAATATTTTAAAATCATTCTACATATAAGTATTTTTTATGCAAGTACCTTAAAATCATTTGTTATTGAATACGTAAAAGTGAAAAAAAGACACTATACCTCAACAAAGAAAAAATTGTGTTCAATAGATTATATTGTAAAAATTACAAAGTAACATTTTACTTACCGAGTTTAACGATTAAGAACTTTAACGAAGTAACACAAGATGCAAGGAAGCAAGGTGATGCACGAGACCTTCGAGAAAATTTGAAATTTCAAATAATTTACTGACAGATACATCGTTATTGTGGCATTTATATATCCAAATAACATGTTATTTTTGCAATGTTAAAAATAAATGATTAATTTTGGAGTACATTTGTCCAAAATACAAGTTGATAATTTTTATAATATGAAAGATAAATAATTAATTTTGGATTATATTTTTCCAAAATAAAATCATATAGTAGGTGTCGAAAATGACTGTTATAAAATTTGCCTTATTTATTTTTTAGCAAACTCAAAATATAAATACTTACTAAAGGTCTATAAATAATTAATTGACATTTGATAATTTCTACGAGTCAAACCTAATTCAATGTGAAGGTACTATTACTATATATTTAGTTTTCCACGTGATAAAAATTTATGGATTGTTTTTAAAGGTGGTACAGAAATGCAAAAAAAGTAAAAAAAAAAAAAACATAAGTTCTTAATAAAAGCATTACTGAGGTCTATCTCAGGATGTGAAAAAATTCTAATAACACCACATATAGCAACTTGTATTTATTTTTATTCTTTGAAAGTTTAATTATAACATATATTAAAATAAATAAAATTGTATTATTTTGTTAATTTTCTTTGGACTTTTTGTTTTATTTTTAGAAGTTTAAAGGGGGACTATGAATTATGCTCTCTTTTAAGTTACGTGATACACATTTTAGCTCGGAGATTAAATATCCAATTTCTATTTATTGAGTTATAAATTATTTAAAGGAACTATCGAAACAAACTTGGTTAATAATCGACAAGATTTGTCAACACATAAATGTTAATTATATAGAGGTGCATTATTATATATGACCGACAATATAAATGTTTATTTTAATATATATAACTCAAAAAAAATATAAATCAATCTTTTATAGTGCATGAACAAAATAGAAGTATATATATGTAGTGTTCCCCTTAATAATTTCAAACTATGAATAAAGAGGATTCAGAGGCTTCATTTCTTATCATGTCTCACATTTTTTTTTATAGCCCAAACAATCAACATTTTTTTTTATATAGGCGTACAGGGTCTTTTTGACTATTGGCATGTCTATGGTATTTGTGGTGTTATTATAACTTATTGCTTTGTTGATTACTTGTTTTGGTTATGCTAAGTTGTAGTAGGTTTAATTATATGTGTTGTTTTGTTTTGTTGATGTATTGATCTCGTCCGATTGGTACTAATTTGATATTGTATGATTTTATGTTATATGAAAATCGGTGGCTAAGCCACTTCTTTCAAAAAAATATTAGCCCTCTATGGATAGGCTTAGTACTGTTAACCTCGATCCTGGCTTTTGTCTGATGCCAGTTTATTTAGTATCTTTCCGTATGTAAACTGTGCTGCAGGTGATGAACTTATATGTTTGTTTGCTGGTTAGTTTAGCTCATTTGATAGCTTGGTGAAAGGTGTGTTGTACCACCTTCACCAAGTTCAACAGATAGTTATTGGGTTAGGTTGGAATTGCCTGAATTAGGGATATGGTTCATGACTTCATGTAATGTGACTGTTTCGTTTTATGAATGAAACGAGCTTCTAGCCTTTTGAAAAAAGTAATAAACTCAAGATTATTTAAATGTTTTCACACTAATAATAAGACAACTTGAATAACTGTTGATGATAATTTTAAGAATAAACATTGCTTAATATATCATTATATTCTGTTTAATAAGGTAGAAAGCTCAGAGTAAATCAAAATATGCAAAATAATCCTGTACATTGTGCCATGCACAGTGCATAACATGGCCCACTTTTATAAAACTTGACCTTCTGTAATGTATTTCATTTACTGCAATAGATCAGAATGCGTTGCAACGATTTCAGCTCGTCCGCGATACATTTGTTGTATGGCATTGATTCATACGACCAATATTTTGTAAATTTTCAAAAGTCAATGAGTAATTTGGGACAATCAGACGACTAAAAAATAGTAATTTTGTGATGTTGTCAAAGACAACATTTTGAGTGAGAATTGTGCTTTGAAGTTTCAAGAACTTATAAAAATATAATGTGTGGCGCACTCTCCCAATCATGCAGACATGCTTTTTTTTTTTTTTTTTTTTGAGAAAGTGGGTAACTCCCACCAATTTCATTAGAAATCAAATTGTCCTACTGTGCCAATTCCAAAAAACTGGAACTAGAAGAGATAGCACTACTACATAATAAGTGATTGCACACAGACATAAACAGGAGAGCTACACGGATTTTCTACCGTGTAGAATGTGATGGTGTAGAAATTCCTGAATATTTACACACGAATATTTATTCGTGTGCGATTATCAAGAGCTACACGGATTATTATATAAACAACTGTGTACAAACGCTTGCTAGCGTCGCTTTCAAAATAACCGAGCTACACCGATTATTACATAAACAGCCATGTATGATTACTCTTTCTACACGGACATTTAGCTAAATGTCCGTGTACAATTACTCTTTCTACACAGATATTTAGCTAAATGTCCGTGTAGCTCTCTTATTTTTTTTTTATGTTTAAATACATTTCTACACGAACTTTGGTTAAATGTCCGTGTATAATTGTTTTTTTTTCCAATTTTTTTTTAATATTTAAATACCTTTCTACACGGACTTTAGTTAAATGTCCGTGTAGAATTGTCTTTTTTTACCCATTTTTTTTTTGTGGCTAGCTTCCAATTTTGTTAGCCATTTAAAATTACAATTTTAAAATAGAGAAACATTAAACAGATGTCTTTTAAACTCATAATTCCAAAACTATATAACAGTATAAATAATTTATGTACACTAAATTATACAAAATTATACAAATCCATATTGAGCATTACAAAATTTAAATTGAAACCGCATTGTCCACATACATCTGACATCGTCGATCTGCTCCTTGGTGTAACACTTTTGCTTTGCTCCATATTACAATTATAATTTGGTATTAGTTAGTAACAAGAAAAGATAGAAGATTACAATTCATGCAACATATATATATATATATATATATATACAAAGTCTTTTGTACATGCAATCTTATGTGATAAAACATAACATATACTCCTCAGGATCCAATACAATGTTTGTATAAAAGTTATATCCTTATCACTTAGTAATCACATAATCAAGCTTTGGCCCAAAATTCAGTAAGTGATCATAACCAAAAGTTATATCCTCAAGGCATTCTACACTAATTCTTTAATAAACATCCGTGTAGAGATCCCACGGATATTTCGGACTTTCTAAAAATTACAATTTCTCCACGGTTTTTAGGTAAAATTATCAAATCCGTGTACAATGTGCAGTGTACAATGACCATTTTTGTAGTAGTGTAGCAGACATGCTTTTCTTATGTGTTGGATTTTTGCTGTTAGAAAATTTGTAACAAAAAATTAAATACCAACACCGAGACCCAGATCGTCAGATATAACTCAAATTTGTTTCATGATCTCATTCGTAAAATTTCCCACAGATCATCGGAAAAATGAACGAGATTGATAGGAGAAAAGGAAAAAGAAATTTGGTGACAAAATCTTTCTTTTTTCTACTTGAGGAACAAATTGAGGGATAGAACATAGAAGCATGGGGCCAAACTTTCTCTATATTAATTATATAATTAGTAAGCATCTTTTAATAAACAGCACAGTATTTTTTTTTTTTTTTTGCTTCAAAAAAGCACAGTATTACAATAGGAATTAATGGTATAAACTTTTCCATACTGCATGCACCCCCGGAGGACAAGGTCCAGCGCTACTGTGACGAGAGAGTTGACCTAATCAACGCTAATAGAAGATGTTATAAACATCAATATGTTCCAAGTCAGTCAATATAATATCTTACCGTTGCATTATGACCCGATCCCGGATCCCCCGTCTTCTAATTAAGTTCATATATATACATATATGTATTATATATCCAATTCCAAAGCGATAACATTTCTGAGTATTTATCAATTATAATTCTATCTTCCAAGTCCATGGCCAAGTCTCCCTCCCCCTTTTCCTTCCTATGGCAAGCCCTAGTCCTGTTGGAAATTAATAATAGGATTGTGGAAGGTATTGGAAGAGAGGAGTTTATAATATAATTTCTATTATTACTCAAGTGTACAAAGTCTTTGATATATTTCTTACTAGCACTCACGCCGCACTCTTTTTTTTCTTATTCTCTCTGATTCTATCATTTCACACAACTGCTATCCTATATATACAAGGTATAATGTCGGTGGGTGAATTATCTAGATTCTTCCTATGGTTCTACCGACTTTACTAATGCTTCATCTAGAGTTTACATAGAATATTCTACTATTTTCTTTGTTACCGTCAATATAAATTGGTTGGGTAATTTCATGAATAATCTAGAAAGTGAATTTTGGGCCTTGGGCCCTTTGGTGCTGATACTTCAACACTCCCCCTCAACACCGACTTGGTGTTGTCTTAAATTTAAGTTTGCCGATCAATTTTCTGTATCCTCCATTCACTCCCCCTTGATTTAATATTTCGTGTGGCTCCTTCATGTAAATTTCTTTATCAAGGTAGTTATTTTGAAATTCCGATTTAACGTATCGCCACTTTTTTAACCTTCTCATCGAAGCATATGTCTTCCAATAGTTGATGTCGGGTTCTTGTTTAAAGCCTTTTGTCATCAACCTTGTTTTGTAGTTTTTGACTTCACCACCGGGATTTAATCTTGTCTTGTAGATGTATTTATCACCAATAACTTCACGATATTTTGGTTGATCTACAAGCTTCTGAGTGTTTTTCTTCTTAGTTATTTGCATTTTGTTCTTCATGGCCTTTATCCAATTTTCGTGCTTCGCGATCTCTTCAAACCTTTGAGGTTCAACAAATGAAAAATTAGATGACTTGTAAATTTCAGGGAAATACCTTTCTTGCTTGGGGGATAACTCTAATATTCTTGAATCTTCTTTAGTTGTTGGACTGGCACTCTGGCTTAAACCAGGACTTGGCCGAAATTTCTGTCTTGTACTTGACTTGTCTTGTAATGTATCACCTTTCTTTCGTGGCTCAATCACCTCATTTCTTAGTGTCAAATGCAGACCGTAGCTTATCCGGAGTGGGAAGCTTCTAGACTTCTCCATTTATATTCTTGCTATTATTTGATTTTTATTATTTCTTCGGTCGAAAATTTTGCAGCCTCCATCTTCAAAATGAACTGCATATCCATTTTGCACTAATTGCCCCACGCTCAGTAGATTTTGTTTTAGGTCCGGAACCAACAATACATCTCGGATAAATTTCAGACCCATCTTGGTTTGCACAGCAATACTTCCTTTTCCTTTTGCTTGAACAATTGAGCCATTTCCCATACGTACCTTTGTCTCATACGAAGCGTCAATGTCGTGAAATAATTCACGATTTCCGGTCATGTGATTTGTACAACCACTATCTAGAAACCAGATATCACCTTTCTCTGCATTGGCTGAGTGGCACGCATAGAAAATGCTTTCATGACTCTCATTTTCTTCTAGGAAGTCTGCTCGATCGTTAATTCTTGATCTGCACATTCGTGCTATGTGGCCGATCTTCTTGCATTTGTTGCATCTCTTTGTCGACCAACATTCAGATGTACTATGGTTCGACCTTTTGCGTATATCGCACCATAAATTTGAAAAACTCGAACCTGGTGCATTCTCCTTGTGCGCCGACTCCTTTTCTGCATCTTTTTGCGGACCGACGCCTTGTGGGTTATTTTGTTGACTCATGGGGTTATATGGTGGTCTAAAGCTCAACTTGGAGTGAAATGCATCTTCCACCAAATTTCCTTCGCGTTGGAGCTTTCTTTCTTCGTGAGACTCCAATGAGCTCATCGGTTGTTGAATCGAAAGCGTCGATATATCTTTTGATTCTTCAATTGCTGTAACGATGTAGTCATACTTGTCAGTGAGGCTAATTAAAATTTTCTCAACTACCTTCTGATCGGAGATGTCTTCTCCATACGTCCGCATTTGGTTGACAACTTCTACGACTCGCGAGAAGTACTCCTTGATCTTCTCCGACTCCTTCATTTGAAGGTTTTGAAATTGTCTTCTGAGCATCTGCAGCTTCACCGCTTTCACCTTCTCGGAGCCTTCAAACTCCTCTTTCAAAGTCTTCCATGCCTTTTTGGATGAAGTTGCTCTACTTATTCGTGGAAATAAACTTTCGAGAATACCTTGTTGAATTAGAAACAAGGTCTTGGCATCCTTCATTTGTTGTTGTTGTTGCTCCGGCGTCAATACTCATGTTGGCACCGTAAAATCTTTTTCGACGACATCCCACAATCCCTACGAGAGTAGCAGCGTTCGCATCTTGATCTTCCACATGGCATAATTTTCTCCCGTAAATATAGGAACCATCGATTGCGCCATAGTTATGTCAATACCTGAAGACATCGACTTGAGATGCTTCTTATTCACGAACGCCCTTATCTACTTCGCTAGCTTGATACTCAAATCTAGAGCTCTGATACCAAATGTTGGAAATTAATAATAAGATTGTGGAAGGTATTGGAAGAGAGGAGTTTATAATATAATTTCTATTATTACTCAAGTGTACAAAGTCTTTGATATATTTCTTACTAGCACTCACGCCTCACTCTTTTTTTTCTTATTCTCTCTGATTCTATCATTTCACACAACTGCTATCCTATATATACAAGGTATAATGTCGGTGGGTGAATTATCTAGATTCTTCCTATGGTTCTACCGACTTTACTAATGCTTCATCTAGAGTTTACATAGAATATTCTACTATTTTCTTTGTTACCGTCAATATAAATTGGTTGGGTAATTTCATGAATAATCTAGAAAGTGAATTTTGGGCCTTGGGCCCTTTGGTGCTGATACTTCAACAAGTCCTTCCTTCAAAGAATCCTAAACTTTTCACTAATATTTTCTTGATCTACATCCTAAGCAGTGTGTTGTTTTACATCAGCTTACAGACATCGGAACCGCCCCTTCTTTCTGAGCTCATCAATTTGGTAATTTAATTTGCTACCGACATTTGACCATTCAAGCCCTAAATTTACTGAGCTTCTTGATACCTTCAAGGCAGACACCAAAGAATTCCTCATTATTGAAATTGTTTACCATGTCTTTCTGTTTGTGATTTCATGTTTTATGTCAATCATTACCTATTATGCGTGCTCGACAGCATATCTTGGAGAGATGCTGACACTGAAAGAATTGCTGAACAAGGTTAAGGGCATATTCAAAGGGCCAGTAATTACACACATTTTGATTTCACTTTTCAACTATATCTACCTTGTCATGTTTTTTGCAATCATTTTTATAATCAGGTTTGCCTCCCATTTATACAATGTTGATATCAGTACTTCATTGCTTTTGTTAATCCTTTTGATTTTGTTAGCATCTGTAATTCTCTTTATCTACTTGAGATGTATTTGCGACATGAGTATGGCAATATCTGTTATCGAGCCAAATCTTTACGGACTTGGTGCTATTTCATATGCAACAAAACTTTTGAAAGGGAAGAAGATGCAAGTATTTCTCTTAGTTCTTGCGTGGATCATCTCCTCAGTCATCATGCATGTATGTAAGGCAATACTTGTTATGTTTGCTTCTGGTTCCAAACGTGGTAGTTTGGTTCCAGGGTTTCTGTACGAGCTTCTTTTGAACGTGGTTAGCTTGTACACTAGGATGGCTATCACGGTTCTCTACTATGAGTGCAACCAGAGTAATGAAGATGATATTGAAAGTAATGTTGGGTATATCAAATTAACAACTATATATTGTAGAACTTTAGATGACTGAAGGTTTTAATAATCATGCATATGTAGTGTCTTATGTGTGATGACAAAGTTAAAAATCATGTTATTATCTGTTATATATGTGTATATGTTGGGATAAAATCAATTTGAATTAATTTTCAACAGTATAAACAAGACTGGTCTATTGAATAGTTTGGATGGTTTGGCTTGATACTTTTACTTTCTAGATAAATTTGCATATAGATTATATTATATCAAGAGAATGTGGAGTTGACATGGAAAATAATTAGGAAGTATTCAATATAAGGGAAGTTGCCCTTTGGGTTTTGAAAAGTAATATTGATTTTCGAAAATTAATTTTCTCTCGTGTTATTTTTGATATTATTAATATGTAAAAGAATATATTTTTGTAGTTTTTTATTATGTATATATATAAATAAGAGGCTATTTATGTGATGTTTTATTATAAAATAAATTATTTTTGTTATTTTTTATCTAGCACCTGATTAGTTAATAGATTTGATCATAATAAGCTCTTTGGATCCGATCCTGCCCTATCTTGAGAAAAAAATTGGATTCATTCCTGTTCAATATTGTACTTATTGATAAAATAATGCATCATACTTCATGCATAGGTGAGCCACCATTTTAGACTTAATTTCTCTTTCAGGGCTATTAATCCATAATATATATAGTAAATTCTCCCTCAATTTAAATATTTTCCTTCAAATCCAATCCATCTCTTGTGTGTCCATTGTCTTAATTTTTGTTATACATTCTGCGATACCTTCCTACCCTTAACAGCAATCCTCTGCATTTCCACAACAATTAAGACACAATTCTGCCTTAGTTATCAGCACAGTCAAAAGTGGATCTTGATGCACCTCAAAGAGTACTTAGCTATCTTTATAATATTTAAAAATATTACTTATGCGTATTGAAATTTAATTAAAAAAATTAAAGTTTTTAAATGGTTGAACTCCCTCATGAAATATCAAAAGTGGACTAGTAGTCAGTGGCTACAATTTTTTATTGTGGTTGTGGAGACTTCTATTCAAGTACTTCCTACCACAAATTAAAAAATTATGCATTTTACGATCGACCCTCATATCTAAATTTTTTAGTTCCACCCTGAGTATATATAGTGACAAATTAATTCGACAATAATTCGGCGAGTCTTAAAATTAATTGTGATTCAGATATAATTCAAAAATATTTTATTTTTTCATTTAGTTCAAATAATATATTACAATATTAATATTTTATAAAATATATATTTGGTATGAATTTCGCATGAGCACTCTTTGGCATTGTGAAGTAAAAAAAAAAAATTTTTATGGAATAATATTTTATATGAATTTCATATAAGTTAAATCTACAACTATTTAATTTATCCATTTGTTTATGAAAGTGCTGAAATTAATGATACGTTTGTAATTCAAACATGATTCAAATTTATTTATTTTACTACTGCATAAATTTGTCCAAGCAGACTTGATAAAAAAAATTTAAATATATATATATATATATATATATATATATATATATATATATATATTTGAATATGCATGAATGATTGATAGAACAAAAATAATCATGTTGCAGTATTCCGTTCCTTCACTCATTTTAATTCCTCTAATTAATGTACTTTGGTATCGTTTAAAAAACCTTCAGAAAGAATCGATTCAAAAGAAGGAAAAAAAGGAATTACAAATAGAGAGGCGGCAAAGACTGAATAGTACAATTGATTGTGTGATAATCCTGATTTTTTCTTTCCAAATGACTAATTAATTATAACATAGTTAAAGGTTAATTTAAAACAAATTTAATGCATAATTAAATTCTAGAAACTGATTAAAAACTTTAGCCTAAATGTAACAAAATAAAACTAACAATATATAAAACCCCAATAAACCTAAATAATTAAATGCAAACAAATTTAAAACAAACATGAGATGCTTCAGCCAACTTGTTTAAGCTTCTTAGCAAACTAGAAAATGGCGCATCATTTTCTTCAGCGAAACTAAGTGTACATGTTTTAGTGTAGTAAATTGTGTGTTTCCTATCATCCAAGATTTTGTAAAGCAGGTGCCACAAGTTGATAATCAAGCAAATTCTCACTCAAAACTACACAAGCTGAAAGTACATATTTTAAAAGATTTGGAACTCTCTCCAAATTCTCGTGAGGGACACAGCAAGGAAAAAAAAATACACGTGAAAAGAAAGATACATTTTATTGGCAATGATGCTAGATTGGTGACCAAGATAAGGAAGAGGCACCAGCAACAGCCAGTCAGAGGCGTTTGCTTCCCACTTCAATGAGCATTGGCCCCACCTCCTCCTGTGCCTAGGAATGAACTGCCGGGCCCACAGGTGCTCTCCGTTTGCTCTGAATTTCACCTTTGCATGGCCATTCAGAACATACTCCACCGACTCCAGATTGTAGAACGTGACATGTGCATGCATATTCATTCAGATCCCTTATTGTACTTGGCTCTTCAATATATACGCTCTCCGCCTCAATTCTATAGCACCTGAAAATTATAAAAAATATTTTATATAAAAAAAATTGAGTATTATAAACTACTTCTAAGCCGTAAATATTCACCAGCATGTTGTATATCTGTATCCTGGGTAATTGTATACTGAAACCAGTTGCATGCATCAGGCCGGTCTTCTGTACCAGCTTTATATCATCTTGTTCTAATTATTAGTATTTAAGCCCTAATTGACCAGTGCAGAGTTCTTCCATAGAACCCCCATGTAAACACATAAACAACGCTATTCATGCACTACTGACTTAATCATACAAAATAAAATTTACTCTAGATTCTCATTAAAAAAAAAAAGGGTGCAAACTCACGTCCTCAAGAAATCGAGCAGCTAATCCGCTGTTAACGGTGATCCATTTGAGAAGGTCACAAAGAATGTCCTCTCGTCTGGATGGAGTCATCGAGGTGGCACTAATGCCGGCTGCTGTATATTCGGTGCATTGATGATCATATTGGTAGCACCAGGAGGAGATTGGTACACATTGGTGCCGTTTTGAGAAGGGACAAGTGATGCACTGCCTTGTGGTGGGAGTGCAGGTAAATGTGACATATTGGCACCTCGTTGAAAATTACACAAATCAATGTCAAAAGTTTGCTTATATACCGCAAACATGGGCTAGTGTACTGTTATTTCAGCAATTAATAGTATACTAATACCAGATGATGTATCTGGTCTTATATATGTATCTCCTTTGGTACCATAATTAATGCCAAGTTCAAGTTTTGACTTTGAGGCCTCTATTAATGGAGCATGGTTCCTCACACCCAGATGTAATGAATGAGATGGATCTAAGCTTCTTGCCAGTTTTGGGGATTAATATAAATTAAGCTGACCAAAATAAAGAATCCACTATTTAATTAGTCTGATACTCTGATGTGATTAGTTTACTTCCAGAATAGAATTTGTTTGATAGAAAGTATCGAGAAAGAATGAAATTGCTGAAAGAATTAACCGATTTAATTAAATATGAAATAGAATATTAAAGGACAAACTGAATAGATCGGTAGCTTATTACCTTGATAAACCAACTAGGCTATGTATGGTATATAAAATTGTAACTGTCCATCAAAGGGAGGTTTTAATACATACCTTGTATCTAATACGTATCCGACAAGGATATTGCACAACACGCCTACAAAACAAATCTGACACGTCACCTCGTAACTGAATTGACTCCCTGTCATGTGTGATCTGAACCACACACTGAGATCTCTGCTTTGGACACACAGATTGACAGGATATATCTATATATAGGGAGATCGGCGCTCTCGTTTTGTAACCTAAGCAATGTGGGACTATTGTTCCGGTTGTTTCCGGATTAAATCCAGAGGAGCGTATGATGATTGTGCTACTTATTCGTTTCAGCCCTCGATTGTTTAGATATTATTATGTCAATCTCCATAATCCATGCATCACATCTATCATTTATTTATGTTTTTTAAAATGAAATAATCACTTATAAATTATTTCAGTTTCTACTTTCTAAATTTCATGAAAAAATTATTGGTATTTTATTCATAGAATAAGTTGTTAATTATTGTTTTACCTTTGATTTTTTGTAAACACGTTTCAATGATCTTTTCTATTAATTACTATACATAATTTTCCTGTTATCAAAAGAAGTGACTCTTAACAAATTAAATGCAGTATATACATTAAGCAGAGGAAATTTTTATGTTTGATGGAAAAGGGAAAAGGGAAAAGGGAAAAGTGGATTCAGAAATTTAGTTTGCACAACTCGGAATTTTTACTCAAATTCAAGGGTTCTTATATAAATTGGAAATAGATAATTAGTATTGACTAAAAATTGAAATGACAAATGAAAATAAAGAAGAAAATCACACGGCATGCAATAAATATTAAGTAGGTTCACATTATATCTTTATTTATCATTCTAAATGAAAAGCTCTAATGAGATAGGTCAAACAGCTAACCAGCTCTAGTAACAGACTGATGAAACTTTCTTATCTCATAATTAACTGATACACCATGAGAAGTATTCTTCACAGGTATAAAATAGAGTAGCTCTTTCATTGTCACAATTTTTCAGCTTGAGATATGACAGTTTTTTAGCTCTTCTAAAGACTTTATTTTGGAATTTAAGAGTATGGAGTTTATTAAGCGAGGAACTCTACTAGTCATCTTACAACATTGGTATGCAAAAAAGAAATATAATTTTTGGTGAATTTTGCGCTTAGAATTACACTGACACTTGGAATAATGTCCTCAACATTTTCTCCTATGTTGTTAATTTACATCAACGCAAGGTATTTCATTCACAACAACTACACTTTGAATAATCTCTGTGGGACAATTAAAGGCCCGAATAGATACTGTGAAATTGAAGAAAAAACTACAGGTTACAGTAGCAACTTGTGCTCTATCGTAATAATCATATGGGCACCCAGAAATATCCTTGTTGTCAGACTCGGTAAAAACCAAGACTTAAAACGAGGCAAAGACCTCTATAGATTTTTAGTTCATTTTTGTTTAACTATATTTAATGGCTTTTCGATGGAAGGTGATCACAGATATTGTACAGCAAACGGAGCTGGCAATTTGAGGCAGAAGCCGATCATGTTCCGACTTCTATTGGAGACTCATATCAATGATTCAGGCACAAATTATACTTGTTCTCATGGGACCCAAAGCCAATAAATAATACTTGTTAAAGGATTGGAATAAGTCAGGTTATAGAGGGATCAGACCCTGATGTGTGTACCAGTATACTCATACAAAGGTAATAATCAGAGGCTCCCCACATTAGCAGATTCTACGGCCATGATGGCAGAACTGAGCACTAGCAGAGCTAGAAAATATTACCTGTTGCACAGTGGGTGCATAGGTTCAGCCACTCAGGTAAGGCACAGGTATTCCATTGCAACCACAATATATAACTTCCAAAACCTCTAAAATATTCTTCATGGAAATTTATACAACTTTACAAAGATGCAATGCTTCAGCAATTGACAACCCAACTTGTTTAAGTTTCTTAGAAAACTAGAAAATGGCACATTATTTACTTCGATGAAACTAAGTGTAGCAGTTTTAGTGTAGTAAATTATGTGTTTCCCATCATCCAAGATTTTGTAAAGCAGGTGGCACAAGTTGATAATCAAGCAAATTCTCACTCAACTACACAAGATGAAATTACATATTTTAAAAGATTTGGAACTCTGTCCAAATTCTCTCAAGACACAACAAGGACAATTATTTATGTGAAAAGTAAAATACATTTAATTGGCAGGGATACAAGATAGGTGACTAAGGTAAGGAAGAGGCACCAGAAACACCCATAGTCAATGAGCATTTTGGCCCCACCTCCTCCTGCGCCTAGGAATGAACCGTCGGGCCCACAGGTGCTTTCCATTTGCTCTGAATTTCACCTTTGCATGGCCATTCAGAACATACTCCACCGACTCGGGGTTGTAGAATGTGACGTGTGCATATTGTGGATCCCTTATTGTGCTCGGCTCTTCAATATACACACTCTCCGCCTCAATTCTATAACGCCTGAAAATTACAAATTATTTTATATCAAAACTGAGTATTATAAACTCTTCTAAGCCAAAAAAAAATATTCACCAGCATGTTGTATATTTGTAACCTGGGTAATTGTATACTGAAACCAGTGCAGAGTTCTTCCATAAACCCCCATGTAAACACATAAAAAACACTAAAAGAGTAATAAACAAAATGGATATAATCATCTATTCATGCACTGACTTAATCATACAGAATACAATTGACTTAAAATCCCCATTAAAAAAAAGGGTGCAAACTTACGCCCTGAAGAAAGCGAGAAGCTCATCCGCTGTCAAGGGTGATCCATTTGAGAAGGTCACAAAGAGTGTCCTCTCATCTGGATGGAGGCGTCGAGGTGGCACTAAAGCCGGTGCCGGTGGCTGTAGATTTTGTGCACCAGAAGAAGATGACACACCGCTTTGTGTAGATACTACAGGTATGTGTGCAACAATTGTACCAGTTTGGGGAGAGAATGTTGGTATTTGTTGCATTATCATACCGCTTTCTGCAGTAAGTGCAGGTAAGTGAAATACAACTCCACCACTGTGTGGAGCAAGTGCCGGTATGTGTTGTACAACTGCACCGCCTTGTGGAGCATGTGCAGGCATATACTGTACAATTGCACCGCTCTGTGGAGCAAGTGCAGGCGTGTACGGTACAATTGTACCGTATTGTGTAAATTGCGGCACAATTGTACCGCCTTGTGGTGGGAGTGCAGCTAAATGCGGCATAATTGTACCGCCTTGTGGTGGGAGTGGAGTTAAATGGGGCACAATTGCACTGCTTTGCTGAGGAAATGAAGGCAAATGTGGTACAATTACACCATTTTGTGCATAGAGTGTGTGTGGATGTGGTACGATTGTACTAGACTCAATCATGTGTTCTACTGGTGGTACCGGAAAATTGCTTGCTGGAATCGGGAAACTGGTGGCATGGCTGGTGTGGCCAGGCATGTATGCTTTTGCCGTAGCAGAAAGCTGAGATGAATTCTGTGCACGATCCTGAAATATATCGTCCAATTGCTTCAAAAGGAAAAGCGACTGCAGTTAATGAATTAAGAGTAGAATTAAAGAAAATTTGGAGTAATTTACATTATGGGGATGCACTAGACTTCTCATTTCTCCATTTTCACCTCCACTGTAACTCCCAGTTTGTGATATGGAGACTTTAGACGAAAAAGACTCTGTTATATTTGACAGCAAACCCTGAAATAAACAAATATTATAATGTAAACCAGGAGAATTAACTAAGTTATAATAATTACAAAAATGGAAGTAAAATTAGTTAACCTACTAATGGAAGACATTATGTAAGTACAAAGAAGTTGTGATACTACCTATTAGGTGAGGGAAGTAATTTTTTTCTAACGAAAAAAACAAAAAGAAGTACACCGAAATTAGCCGTTTTACATTGTTTGATTGCACATGAATCCCTGTGCCAGAGCTGCTACTTCCGGCGCCATCTCCACTAGATAAGCATGACTTGACTAAAGATGGTTCTGGTTTACAGAGGAATTCCTGAAACAATTAAAAGAATTATGAAATTCAGTTGTCTAAGTATTCTTTTATAATATTTCCCGAAGATAGAAGTTGCGAAACAAACCGATAGATTATCTCAAAAAAAGTTCCATTCAAGATTTCCTACCGACTTCAAACTGTCGCCCTGTCAATTATAGTATCTTATCTACACGTGCGCCCTTCTATTAGAGTTCATGAAGCTAAGGTGAGTTGCATGCTTAAATCACTGCCAACCAAAATAGAAAACTGTCGTTTTGCAAAGAACAACTTCCGAATTTCTTTTTTTTTTTTCATGTATGATGTTTGAGAGATTAACAGAAAATAATAATCTGTCACTTCTAGCTCATATAGGAATCTTCGGAAAAGATTCTTTAGATGTATAGCATATCTACTTGTACATCACTGAATTATGTTAGATTTTCCAATTGGTCCTTCACCTATCCTCGAGGGATTTTGTCGTACCTGATTTTTTTTGTCGTACCTGAATTTGTCGTACCTTGATTTATGTCTCACAATAACTAAAAAGGGAAAAAGCAACTAATTTTGAATAGTGTGTATAGCGCACAAAATCAAAATTCAAACCCCTTTTATCCATTCAATAGATCTAATATAAGGAAACCAAAATTATCTTATAAAAAAATGTAAAAAGTTCTCCCAAAAATTGCAGTCCTGTGCCATGTAGCTTTGATATTTTATGTCAATTTGTACTTCACAAGTTACACGGCCATAAAAACTCGAAGAAAAAATCAAATATGAATCTGAAAAAAACACAGAATTAGATCTAAAAAAAAAGAACTCACCTGTAGATCCAGTTCCTGCAGTGTCTTCTTAGCCTTCTCATATTCTGTTTCGTCCTTGAGATCGTCAATAGCCTTACGGCAAACAGCTTTCAGAAAATAATTTACACCTAAGAGAGCTTTGTGAGCTGTGGAAGAGTCACTTTTTGCTGCATTAGTCAAAACCTGTTCCCCAAGTGAGCAGATTCGTTTGAGACCATCATCACTCAACGACTGGATAGCGTGAATTACATCTTTATTTATGTTCTCTTCAAGCCATAGCCAGTAAGATATGATCTTGAAGGCTAAATCGCCGTCTATTTCAAGAGAGGAAGCCATACGAGAGAAGAGGTTTCGCTCCCCTGAGTAGAAGGAGTGAATGAATTCAATGCTAGGTTTTCTATGCTCCATAGGAGCCATGGTTGGGTGGCGAGCAGAAAGGGGAAGTAATTGATGCATTAATTGATTTTTGGAATAATATAGGAAGGCATTTTTCCCACATATTTAACAGTGGGGATACACCATTAGGTAAACCGGTTCTAGTTAATAATATATTTCCTAATATGACTGACAAAATTATAGTACATGGTTTACAAACTGGAGCAATAGGCCCGTTCTAGCAGAGGAGTTTATTCTATGACATAACCGTTTTAACACTTGGCAACCAAAGCAGGAAAGAGGAATTGTTCATATCTGCATAATATGCGCTGATCGCTGTGCACAGCTGTTGCAACCTAGTGAGTATAGAAAGATGGTGGGTCCCACCAGTCGGTAATTGTGTAATATAACTATTACTCATGCTCCAGGACCAGCCAGTGATTTAGATTTGGCTATATTCACTGAGTCACGCTTAGAAACCCTTTGAACTCTCACCAAAACAAGAGGGAGGGTAAGGGGATGTGGTTGTTACAATTGTTGTCTTAAGCAAGTGTCCTGACTCCATGCCACGTACACAAGGGGTGCATGTGTGTGTGTGGGGTGGTGGTGGGTGGGTGGAGGGGCGGGGGGATTTGTAATGCAAAAAACATCTTTGGCTCAAGCAGTACTGTTTGCAATATTACGTTGTTTCCAGACATGAATAAATTTTGACAGGAGAAACAAAACAGGTTATTTGAAAAACGTTAACCAAATAACCCAACCCGAAGAATGCAGTTTGAGTTTACTTTTAACCGAAGGATTCAGTTTCTTACACGCACAACACCATATCAACATTCAAACAGCCACATCAAAGCAGCCATGCTTATTCTAAATTTTCTTAAAATTAATTCAAATATATAACACACAAATGATAAAATTTGTGATAAAACCATTTTTTTTTTGGTAGGCAAAAAAGGGTTAGGGAAGAAAAAATATTAAGTATAAGTTTAAATTATGCACACTAGAAATCAATTGTGTGATGTACGTAATGGTAATCCTTATGCACACATGCAACACCAAAAGCTGCTTCCTCTTTGACTCGGCCACAGAAAATCTTCAATTGTAGAATTAAATAGCAGGACAAATAATGGCAAGAATAGATTATGTTCATTGAATTATCTACATAATAAATGTACAGGGAAGAGCTAAGAATATGCCAAATGAGGAAACAACCAGACCCATATAATTTATTGTGTACTTATATTAAATAAGATTCTAATCCAAGGAATGCCAATTAGGCAGGCAGGAAATAATCATATACTACTGATCATCGTAATATTAATTTTCGTGCAAATTTGATTGAATATGAATGTCAAAACTGATATTAAGTAGGAACATAAAGTCCTGGTTGAATTTATTTTTCAAATTAGAGCAATGCAAAATGCCATAATACAAGCCACAATATATCACCCCCTCAGCAAAGAATGCAAAAGCACCTTATTTTTTTTCCGCATCACTATGAAATGAGAACAAAGGCATAGTCAATAGCAAAACAATATGCAGATTGAAGAGCCTTGAAGAAATCTAATGCCAAATTGAAAATGTGTAATTCAAAGATGAATGAATTAATTAATTAATTATGAGGAGTAATTCAGGAAAAGGAAAGTGATTATTGAAGGCAAAACGCACGCACAGTTTTTAACACACTAGACTAATGTAAAACTTAGTCTGAAAAGAAAAAACTAGATTTGCTATTGAAGTCATTTCATCGCTACAACATCCATCCAAAACCATGGCTTTCGTTACACACTATAAGTATGAAAATTCTAACTTACAAGCACACCAAACAGTTATCTGGCACTGAAGATGGGTTCGGCCACAGCATTAGGCTGCACCCGTCGTGTATATTTAATTAGAAGGCCTTCTGAAGATACACCAGGCACACATAAATCCCTACATAAAATTATAATGGCTTGTTAGTTAATTCTTACTGTACAGCATTTGCACCAATGGTTGCCAAGACCCTTAAATATTAAATAGTTTCCACATTATTATTATTATTATTATTTAGATTAAATAAATTGAAAATTAAATTGTGCAATTTGATCAATCGAACAATTTGAAAATTGATGGTTCATTTTTAACAACATTTGGTCTTCACCAAACAATTATCATATTGCAGCGAATTTAATGAATGTTCTATTTAAGATAAAGAACACATTTTTAGTATTTTTTGTTTCAAAATATTTAGCATCAGTTACCATGGTTGCCAAAATGAGTTGGACTTCATTAAATCTCTTCCCATTTTCTAGCTATTATTTACTCTTACAACTTGCATATTAATATATTCCAACATTTTGTTTCTTGCACAAGATATTGTTACAAAGTAATTAAATAGATTTCCCTTGTTGAAATAAAAGTTTACCTTACATAAGGCTCCAAATCCTTCCATGCCCACTTGGCACGCTCCTTGAACAGCATTGAAAATCGAGCATCTGGTCTCAATGGTAATTCTGCCACACTAAAGGCCTTGATCCAAGTCTCAGCACCGATTTTCTCAAACAAAACCTCTCCTTCAAGCATATTCATATCAAATGACATTCCCTTCAGCACATTTCTCATCCATTTTTCTATAAAAATCTCTAACTTCATCTTTCCACCATTAGTGCCCAGAACCTGTTTGGCAAAATGCACAGCTATCCTATTCGTATCTAAGCACCAAACTTTCTGATTCCCATTCTCAATTTTTGTACCAAATGTCTCTAGGCAGTGTTTTACAATGGTAGAATTAAACCCATCAGAGTCTAAAATTGATAAGACCTCTTCTTCTACAAGTGCATCCCACAGCCAATCATGCAATACCAAATTGGTTAAAACCATGGTTAGAACCATGTTAGTGGATTTCGGGTCAACCATCCGCCAAAAACCATTTATCTCCATGGCTGAGAGGGACCTCAGCCCCTCTCTCAGTTCTTCATCACTGGCCTGAATTGAGGAAATTAGGTCATGCCACGTGTACAGCCCCTCTGTCCCACAATCTTCCTCTTCTTCATCTAGTTTGTATGGTCTTTGCAAGAGAAGAAACCGCAACTTGTCAAGTCGAGGTGCAGTCTGCACCAGCTCTATGTTGCCTGGCGCAAGCTTCAGAACAGATATTAACGGATCAGGTCCCCAATCTGATGGATTCGGGCTTTCTCCATTTGTTATTAAAAATAACGAATTTGAAGTGCCAACAAATTTCATGGCGTAGGTTGAAGATTGTGTGCATAGAACAGCCTCTTCATCAGTTTGGCCTCTTATTGTTACTCTATGATAACAAAAATTAATTTTATCAGGGACTAAATTGCAAATCCATATTTCAAAGTGATCTAACTAGATATTATATCTCGTAATAAAGGAGAGGTAAGAACCACCTGCCATGGAGAACATCGTTCAGAAGAGCTTCATCAGGAGCTTCTAGAAGGATGAGATCATTGTGGGGCCCAAAATCTGGGTGGTATCTCACGTTCACTGACCCGCCTGGGCCCACTGTCAGAAACGACTCTGCTCCACCACCGCTTATATCAACTTCGTCGGCAGCCATCTCACTCTCTCCCTCTCTCTCTCTCTCTCAATCGTCTCTGTGTGTGTGGATCTGTCGAGATCTTTCAAAGCGCGGGAAATGTCAAGTCTCTGTGTTTTTCCCGCGCTATGGGATAAGATGTGCTTCTATTTTGGGCCTAAATGGGCTGAAGTCAAAGAACCAATTAAGCCCACGGGATTTAAGTGCCTGTTTTTTCAGTTACGACACCTACACGATGATTTGATTCCTCTACAGAGACATTCGTGTGGAATTCGTGTGGACTCATTCTGGATCGTGTGGTTGTATTTGTAAAAGATCGTAAAATTTTCCGTGGGGTAAAACCACCATCAAGAAGCCATTAGTGTCTGATTTGAATGCCTTTTCAGTTACGACACCTCACGCGATGATTCCTGTACAGAGACATTCGTGTGATCCGTCCACCGTGTGGTTGTATTTGTAAAAGGTCGTACAAATTATCCGTGGCTTAATATTGTCATTATTTGTCATTTGCGTTATAACGCATGCCAATGTTATCTGTGACTGTGCACAACAACAAACTGAAACACACTACCGCACAAGAAGACAAAAAAAGAAAGAGATTGAATACACCAAGTACTGTTTGGTGGGCCTCACCAACCTTGGAAAACCTTTCTGAAAAGTTTTGTAACGGATATTATTCTGGTAATTATGCCCGTTTTCTTTTGACCAAGACATGCTTATCCTATTATCTAATTATCTAATTATCTCCTTTCTAGATAAGTTGTTAAATGTCAAACGATTGTGCTTTATGTATGATCAATATATATATGAATAATTATTTCAATTCCCATACTCCAGTACCCGCATTGTACTCCCATCTCTTAAACAGGTTTTAATTTCTCATAAACTAACTTAACTAACTAGTTTAATTAAATTTATCCACAACACTGTGATCTTCCAAGTTTAATTAAATTCATAGGTATAAATACTTGGAAGATAATAAATTAATACTTGCAAATTAAGATATTAATACTTGCATATCTAACTTGATATAACTATATTCTTGAGAAGTATTTATCATTGATGTTTTACTAAAAGTTGTAGCTATGTCTGTGAAGTATTTATCCATCTAACATAAAGTATTTATCCATGTAACATAAAATATTTATCATTATGTCTGAGAAGTATTTGTTATTGATGTTTTACTGAAAGTTGCAATTATGTCTGAGAAGTATTTATCTATGTAACATAAAGAACTTATCCATGTACCAAAAATATTTATCATTATACTTGAGAAATATTTATCATTGATGTTTTACTAAAAGTTGCAGTTATGTCTAAAAAGTATTTATCCATGTAGCATAAATTATTTATCATTATGCTTGAGAAGTATTTATCATTGATATTTTACTAAAAGTTGCAGCTATGTCTGTGAAGTATTTATCCATGTAACATAAAGTATTTATCCATGTAGCATAAAGTATTTATCATTATGTCTGAAAAGTATTTATCATTGGGTGAGGGGATTGTTTATTTAATGGTCTTCAGTTGTGCGGGGACAATCCAAAAAAAAAAAAAAAATTTGTGCGGGGATAACTGACAAGTATTTATGAGGGGATTGTTTATTTAATGGTCCCTAGTTGTGCAGTGACAATTAAAAAAAATTGTGCAGAGATAATTGATGGATTGATTTATTCAGTCATAAATAAAGATCATTGCATAGGGATTAATACTTTGCAAATTCAAGATAAATACTTTGATGCTTCAAGTTAAATACTAACAGTTTCTGCGGAGTATTAATGATTGAGCGGTCCCCCATGACTTTTTTAGCAGTTTGTGCAGGATTTTTGTGGGGTTGAGACTGCGGGGATTGTTATCAGGATCCTTAATAAAAACAGCAATTTTCAAACCATCTTAATAAATAGTAAAAAAATTCCAAAAAATTTAAAATTTGGTCTCCAAGTACATTTTAATATAGATTGAGCATCTACCGATTTGGATTTGTTGTTTGAACATCATATACTAAGATATTACCTCGTAATCACTTAGGTCGAAGTGCTACCAGTAGCAATTTAGCCATGGAGACCAAATGTTGTAGTTTCAGTGAGAGAGAGATGAGCTACGGTGAGCCATGGAGTAAAATGTGTTTGTACTCCACACAGTATTTTCATTTTAAAAGTCCAAACGACCGATCCGAACCGTTAGATGTGATCTCCATATTGAAATGTGCTTGGAGACCAAATTTACATTTTTTGAAATTTTTTTTACTATTTATTAAGCAATTTTGAAAATTGTTGTTTTGCTGTGAACAATAAAAAATAGTAAAAGTTTCTATACCATCGAATCAGCGATTTTCAAAATTGCTTAATAAATAGTAAAAATTCCAAAAAATGTAAAATTTGGTCTCCAAGCACATTTCAATATGGAGATCATATTGAGCGGTTCGGATCGGTCGTTTGGATTTTCAAAATAAAAATATAGTGCCATGGAGCACCAACTTATTTTACTCCATGGCTCACCGTAGCCCATCTATATATATATATATATAGATGTGTGTATATATATATCTAGATTGACTAATATGCTTTCGGTAGCACTTCAGCCGAAGTGCTGCCACCCCATTTTCGATTTTTCAAAATCCAAACAGTCGATCTGAACCGTTCATCTTGTTCTCCATATTAATATCTGCTTGGAGTCCAAATTTTACATTTCTTGGAATTTTTTTGTTATTTATTAAGCCACTTTGAAAATCGCTGATCCAACGGTGGCTTGCCAAACAGTAAAATCAGGGGTTCACCGTTGGATCAGCGATTTTCAAAGTGGCTTAATAAATAGCAAAAAAATTTCAAAAAGTGTAAACTTTGGTCTCCAAGCATATATTAATATGGAGAACAAGATGAACAGTTCGGATCGACTGTTTGGATTTTGAAAAATCGAAAATGGGGTGGCAGCACTTCGGGCCAAGTGCTTATGGAAGCACATTAGCCTATCTCTATATATATCTATATATATCTATATATATATATATATATATATATATATATAGAGAGAGAGAGAGAGAGAGAGATGGGCTACGGTGAGTTGCGAAGTAAAACGCGTTTCTACTTAACGTTGTATTTTATTTAAAAGTCCAAACGACCGATCCGAACCATTAGATGTTTAATCCATATTGAAATGTGCTTGGAGACCAAATTTTATATTTTTTGGAAATTTTTTACTATTTATTAAGCATTTTTTAAATTGTTGTTTTGCTGTGAACAGTAAAAAACAGTAAAATTTTCTGGACCATGAGATCAGCGACTTTCAAAATTGCTTAATAAATAGTAAAAAAATTCCAAAAAATGTAAAATTTGGTCTCCAAGCACATTTCAATATGGAGAACAAGATGAACGGTTCGGATCGATGTTTTGAACTTCAAAATCGCAAAATATGAGCGTGAAGTAAAATAGTCGCTTTACTTCGCAACTCACCGTAGCCCATCTATATATATATATATATATATATATATATATATATATATAGAGAGAGAGAGAGAGAGAGAGAGAGATTGACTAATATGCTTTCGGTAGCACTTCGGCCGAAGTGCTGCCACCCCATTTTCGATTTTTCAAAATCCAAACAGTAGATCCGAACCGTTCATCTTGTTCTCCATATTAATATCTGCTTGGAGACCACATTTTATATTTTTTGAAATTTTTTTGCTATTTATTAAGCCACTTTGAAAATCGTTGATCCAACGGTGGCTTGCCAAACAGTAAAATCAGGGGTTCACCGTTGGATCAGCGATTTTCAAAGTGGCTTAATAAATAGCAAAAAAATTCCAAAAAATGTAAAATTTGGTCTCCAAGCAGATATTAATATGGAGAACAAGATGAATGGTTCGGATCGACTGTTTAGATTTTGAAAAATCAAAAATGGGGTGGCAGCACTTCGGCCGAAGTGCTACCGAAGTCAATCTATATATATATATATATATATATATATATATATATATATATATATTTTTTGGAGGATTCAGTGTTCATGGTTATAGTGCTAAATTAGTGTTAATAAAATTTAATTTTAAATAATATATATTTTAAAAAAAAATTAATTATAAAACTAATTAATTAAATGTATTATATATTATGCAATATATATACATAAATTTTTAATTTTATTTTGATATACATCAAAAAATTACAAAATTACTGAATTAAATTTTGATAATTTAACCTCCTTTATAATGGATAGCGAAATGAAGTCAAAATCTTATAATTTGTATACATATAATTGAGATGATATAATAAGAGTAGAACTTGGGTGTTTTTAAGTTCACCAAGTTCTCAAGTCTAAAATTCATTGAATTGGTTTTAAACGACGAATCCAAACTGTTAAAATATGTCTATTTTACTAGTAATGCATATATATGTAAAAAAAAATTGATTTTGAAATTAATTTTGCATAGAGTCAAGTGGTCAAAATACGTTCAAAAAATAAATGCATTAAAATTAATTTGTTAACTTTCTAATTTTTACCGCTTGACTTTAAACTAAATTAATTTGAATGTTTAAAATAGTCACATGTAGATGCACCAATCGTAAAGTATGCGGGTTTTAACAATTTGAATTTGTCATTTGAAGCTGATTTCATGGATTTTAGACTTAGTTCATCAAGAAACTTGGTGAACTTAAGAACACCCTAGCTATATATATATATATATATATATATATATATAGAGAGAGAGAGAGAGAGAGAGAGAGAGATGAGCTACGGTGAGCCATCGACTAAAACGCGTTTGTACTCCACGCTGTATTTTCATTTTGAAAGTTCAAACGACCGATTCGAACCGTTAGATGTGATCTCCATATTGAAACGTGCTTGGAGACCAAATTTTACATTTTTTGAAATTTTTTTACTATTTATTAAGCAATTTCGAAAATTATTGTTTTGTTGTGAACAGTAAAAATTCTGGACCATCGGATCAGCGATTTTCAAAATTGCTTAATAAATAGTAGAAAGTTTTCAAAAAATGTAAAATTTGGTATCCAAGCACATTTCAATATGGAGATCATGTTGAGCGGTTCGGATCGGTCATTTGGATTTTTAAAATAGAAATATAGTGCCGTGGAGCACCAACTCATTTTACTCCATGACTCACCATAGCCCATCTCTCTCTCTCTCTCTCTCTCTCTCTCTCTATATATATATATATATATATATATATATATATATATATATATATATTTGAGCAAAGCTAGGGTGTGATGTGCTCAACAAGAGAGTTTGGTGAGCACAACTCCAAAAGTATATCGGATCGATTTCAAATGTCGAATCCAAACCGTTGAAATCTATGTATATCATGAGTGATGCACGTACATGCAAAATTTTGAAAGTTTCGAGTTTATTTGATACAAGATCAAGCGATCAAATAAATGAACTTTTTATAAGCTAATTTATAAGTTGTTTAATATATTCAATTTTTATCATTCCTTTGACCACTTGACCTTGTAACAAATAAAGTCGAAACTTTCAAAATTTTACATGTGCATGCACTCATGAAGTACATGGATTTCAACGGTTTGAATTTGATGTTCGAAGTTTATCCGATATACTTTTGGAGCTGTGCTCACCAAACTCTCTTGGTGAGCACATCACACCTTAGCTTTACTCTATAAATTTATATTTGTGTAATTTAAACATGAATTCAAAAATAATGACATTGATTAGCACTAATGATATTCCTCTTTTTTTATGAATGTCAGACATGAAAAGTTATTGAATGGGTTGCACTATGTAAGGTTGCACAAAAAGTTTCTAGTTCGTGATTCGATTTGAATTTGATTCAAAAAAAGTTTGCAATTAATTTAATTTGAAATTAGTTCGTTTTGAAACAAATCAAACCAATTTGGTTCAAATCTTATTCAAACTCAAACTCGATATAATTTGTTCGAAATTGATTTGCGAACTATTTAGACTCGAATCTCAAATAATGCAACTAATGGATTCAACCATTAATCTTTAATAATGCGGGAACCAAACTTATATTAGAGCTCAAAATTGTTAATATAATTGTAACTTATAATAGGAAAATATTTCAGCATCGTAACAAATTAACAATAAAATAAGTTTTATTTGGCTAGGTTCATGCCGTGATTTTAATCAATCTAGCAACGTAAGGAAATCTTGAGCTGGCCCATAATCCATCAGTGTGAATTCGTGAAAGATAAAAGAAAACCGTGTGAATTTTGTTCCGTGAAAAGAAAACTAATGCATAAACTACAGGTATAACTAAGGCTACCAAAAAGATTTGTAGTTCGTAATTCGATTGACTTCGATTCGAAAAATTTGTAGTTTATAATTAATTCGATTATAAATTAGTTTGGTATAAAATAAATCAAATCAGTTCAGTTCATATCTTATTCAAAATCAAACTGAGATAAATTTGATTTGGTTTGATTTGTTTGTAGCCCTAGCACTGCGTACTAAAAAGTAGTAATGGGCTGATTGATTGAGCCTAGCTACCAGAAATTCAAATTCAGCCTGTTATTTCAAAAATCTGATTTTTTTTTTGTCAGTTTTATGATTTTGTGCCTAAACTTTTAGGTCCAATCTAGACTATCGAGTCCATGATTTTTAAAGCATTTTGTGAATTTTCAAATAGGTCCGAATTGACTCGAATTCAGATCAAACAGTACGATTCTAAATTCACTAATTACGTTACTTCAAAGGATATGTCGACAGTTCGTTCCTCATTTTAATCAGTGTTGTAAATATGTTCATTTAGTTTGATTAATTGATCAATTAGTCATTGTTGGCGACTAAACTGTTACGAATTTTTTTGACTAATTGATTAATTATTTTTGTTTATAACCGATTATTCTTAATTAATTACTTGACAGTACATTTACATCCAATGTGCGCATACTGTGATTTACAACACTGGTTTAAACTATGAATCTTAACTGTCAAATTAAATATTACTTTTTAAAAAAATCACAATGTTAAATTAATCTGAATATTAACTAATTAAAAATTAAATGGCATGTAAAATAAATGTATATACTTTAATAATAGCAATAACAAACATGTAAAATAAATTTATATACTTTAATAATAGCAATAACAAACATGTAAAATTCACCTAATTTGTTAGATTCAAATATGAATAATATAGGATCAGGATTTCGATCAATAATATTGATTTACAAAATAATATCATTTTTAATAGTGAGATAATTGTGTAATTATTATGAATTCTCTCTAATCTTTTCAAATCCCCAATCGAGAACCTCTCGTGTAATAAATTATCTCCACCAGTTTCTTAGATAATTGTCACTGACACATGGGTCCCATATGGTTCTTCAGCAATTCAAGCGTACATAAATTTGAGTAACTCTAAAGTCTAAAGTCTTAAACCCTCAAAAATTAAGACCCTCTCATCTCCCCCAATTCCAATCACCTAAAGTAACTCAAATTTTAAATTGAAATTCGGACCGTCAGATCATTTTTCCCACGAATATCGGGCGTCCTTGCAGGACCTGATTCTGATCGGACGGTCCAGACCTAAACTCAAAATTTGAGTTACTTCAGAGATCTTAGCCTTCTTCACCGATCACCTCCTTCAAATACGTTGTTTCCACTGGATCTGCAAAGGGAACCGCGTAGAAGTTTTCGCGCCTCTGTTCAAAAGAAACGAGGTCATGGCTGTTTTCATGCGGAGTGGGCCCCATTGTTCAGGGTCATCTTCTCTGTGCTGGAAGCTTCTCCTTTTGATTCCACAACCTATGTGCAGTATTGATTTGTCGTCAACCTGTTCTGAGATAAAAAGAAGGTATAATGAATGGCTTTAACCTGCTAGTAGTTGATCCTTGATTTAAAAAAATAATAATAAACTTATGTCTTTCGTCCTTTTTATGAAAAAGTTGAGAGGTATAGATGAAAGAAATAATTATCTCATTTTGTAATTAGTACATTTGTAAGGTTGGGTTTAGTAAAGAGAATTTCTGTTTTCAGTTCTGAATTATGTATACTGGCACTTTAAAACCTGATTATTGCAATCTGTGGTGCTGATAAGTGATTCCTTCTTGCCACAAACTTTAACCAAATTTGTTACTGAATTGGTTCATATTTGCTTGATATCAAGTGACTAATTTATTTGTTTTCTGGTAACCATTGTGTCGACTGCATTGTCACAAACATCTAATTCTCAAGTCTCTTGGTATAGAGCGAGTAATATTATATCATGTAATGATATCATCTTCTTTTAGTATATAAAATAATCCCAAATGGTTCTCTCTCATTGTGTTATTTATTGTTAGTGTTGTGTATTTTTCTACAGAAACTTTCTAATATTGAAAAACTCGGTTCTAATAATGGCAGCTTTAGAGCTCACACTGATCTTTTCTCCTCAAGGGAAGAAGCTCAAGGTAAAATTGAAAGAAATTTGTGTTTGCTTTCGAAAGGCCAAAGAATAAAAGAAGAGAAAATCAACGCATGGTTATATGATATGCGAGATTCTACAATAGAGAAAATACGTGCTGGTCACATACCTCTACATTATAACAATTGTATGATAAACAATCATTCAAGGAAGGTCGCTCCTGCCCCTTGCAAAGGTTCTTTCCATTTTTCTATTTTTTTTATTCAGCTTATAACATGTATTTCCTACTTTTTCCTTTTTTTTTTTGTAATTTTTTTTTTCTTTGTTCTTCATAGTCAATCATGGAACCAAGGACAAAGTACTCAAATTTGGGGGCCGCATAGTGTACTGTCAAACAGATAGTGAAGTAAAGAACGCTACTATGGAACTCCTAGACAAAATCAAAGCAAAAAATAGTGCTGGTCAAGTTCCTCTTGGATTTGACCTTGAATGGAAGCCTTCATTTACAAAAGGTTGGTTCCTTGTATAGTTTTTATCCCATCATTACTAATTAATTGCTGCTAATCCTGTACCAGTGCAACATCGGTACCTTTCTGGTATAGAACATGTCATATCAGACCTATATGAATTGCCACCAGTCAGACTTCACGTATTTTTATTTTTTATTAATGGTTAAATTGGTATTTTATAAATTTAAAATGACTTTTAAGAGAAAAGTCAATAAATTAGGTAAATTTGTTGAGTTTTTGAATTTTAGAAGGGTAAATATGATATTATGAATTTTAGAAGGAGAAGTGCGTAATTTTGAGGTTTTTGAGGGATATAAATGAAATTCCCATTATATTGTTTTTATCCCATTATTACTAATTGCTCCTAATGCTGTACCACCAGTCTAGTGCAAATCAGTACATTTCTGGTATAGAACAGGTCATATCAGACCCGTATTAGTTGCCACCAGTCCGACTTCACATCGGTCGTGTTTTGGTGATTTCTGAAATATATGAATAGGGATAACAATGCAGTTTAGACCTAATGCTCCTTACCAAAAAAATATGTTTATTCATATTAGTTTAATGTTCAAAATAACAAACAGTAACAAATATATCAATTGGAAATTTGAGAAATTTTGCAGGAGTACGTCCAGGAAAAACAGCTGTAATGCAAATTTGCATGGACGCGACATGTTGTTATGTGATGCATGTAATTCATTCAGGAATTCCCTCTATATTAAAGTCATTTCTGGAAGACAGCTCGTCTGTTAAAGTCGGTACAGTAGTTTATGCAATCATATATCAATTAGGAAAACCATTCTGTCAGGTTTTATAAGTGAGGCTATGGTACTATGCAGAGTGTGGGATGGCCCTTCCTATGGATCAATATCTTTGATTTCGAAGTCCAAGTAGTAATTTTTACTGTTCAACTTTATCTCCATATGAAATGTACATTTGTTAGTAGCTTTTTACTATTTTTTAGATAGATATAAAATCACTACTTTTTAATGGTCTAGAATTTTAAGGTCAAGTGATTTTCTACATATCTAAAAAAGTTGTAAAAAATATAAGATTTGATCTACAAGTATATTTTCATATGGAGATCATGTCGAATGGTTCATAACGACTATTTGGACTTCAAAAACAGAAATATTAATTGATCCATATTACGGACCAATCCGCGCTATGCATAGTACCATGGCCTCACTCAGGTTTAATTTGTATTTTTATTATTTATTGCTTCTTAATTGAAGGTTGGAATAGGTATAGCAGGAGATGCAACCAAACTTTTAAAAGACTATGGCGTGCATATGCAGTCGCTAATGGATTTATCTGACCTTGGAAGTGCGAAGCTTACGGGTACCCGAAATATATGGGGTCTCTCTTCTTTGATGGAAACCGTCATGCGCAAACGGGTATTACTTCTTTTATATATACAGGGAGAATTGTTTATACCCAATGAGATAATTCTAAATTGCTTATTTTCTCATCAAAACACTCAAATTTCTTATTATGTCATTTTAAATTATGATAATTGTTGTCATATCCATCAAAACTTCTAAATATCCAATTTTCCCATCAAAACTTAAAATTTTTTATTTCTCCACTGAAAACAAATAACCTTTCTCATGTCCCTTTTCTTTAATCTAATTTTAAACTTTTATTTGAGCTCATTATTAATCATTTATTTTAAAATGAAATGACTAATTTACCCATCTCTTCATACAAACACACTTTTACTGTTCAACGTAACTACGATCAATATTCTTTTGCATTATAATCAATCAAATGTTGAATGCTAATGTGCAAATTTAGCTACTGGATTTGTGGAAAACTGGGAAAACAGATTAAAAGTTAAAAAAACTAGGTTATTCGATCTAGTCAATCAAATAAAAGTTTAATATTGGATTAAAGAAAGGAGAAGTGAGAAAAGATATTTGTTTTTATTGGGAAAATAAACAATTTTGAATTTTTTTATTGAGAAATTGAATATTTTGAAGCTTTAGATGGGTATGATAACAATTTTCCTTTTTTTTTTTTGTATTTCTGATGGTGGTGTTTACATGTTTTCTTATTAGTAATTTAAATTATTCTTATATTTTTGTTGAATGACTAATCTACAGCTATCTAAACGAAAGAAAATAAGAATGGGAAATTGGGAAAATGTTTTATCAAAAGAGCAACTCCAGTATGCTGCTACTGATGCATTTGCATGCTGGCACCTGTATGAGGTAAGTCTGAATTTCGGTCCTTCTTTCAAAGCATCTAGGTATTGTATGAGATTTTGGATATTTAATTGACTGATATATGGTAAATTCTTATACCCAAAATTTATATGTAGAAATATCACGTAAATATAACAAAAAAGGACCAATTAAATAAAAAATAACTTAATACATGGTTAATACTACTACAACAATCCTTCATTATTTCGGCATTTTTTTCTTTTTTGGGAAATAAACAGTAGTGTGATGCTTGCTTTGTGCAGGCACTAAATGGCATGCCAGATCTAGAAATTGAAAAAGAGAACTTAGCATTGGAACAGGAAAAGAAAAACAAAAAACGAGAGAACAGGAAAATCAAAAGAGGAGAGGAAAATGGCTCGTAGTCTTGCGAAGCTTTAATGACACCTTTTTAGATAGCTGTTTAACCTGAGAAGTGCATGAACTGCTTACCGATTGGAACTAATAAATTAATGAGAAAAGCACTAGACTTGTATAGGTTTTCACCTTGGCAGGCTTAACCTTTTTGGCAATCAACAGGCAACACAGAGATTGGTTAATTTAGTAGGTTTAGCTCCCCGAATTCGGAACCCCTAAAGTAATCCAATGTTTGAGTTTAGATTCGGATCGTCTGATTATAATCTGTATGAATATTAAAGGGGCCCCATAAATTACAACTTGAGCTTTATTGGCTCGAATTATGCTTGGACAGTCTGGATCCAAACTCAAATTTTGAGTTACTTTAGGAGATCCGGATTAGCCCCGCGCCCCTCCCAAGACACGAGTGCGTATCCTCTGAGATATCTCAACTTTTGCATGACCGACGTGTTCGATGTCTATTCGGGGGTGATGTAGGTGGTCAGTATTATGTGTGCTTTGAGATTCGTGCAGAACGTATTTAAACGGTTGGAATTTTCCATAAAATCATGCAAAGTTTGAGATATCTCAGAGGATACGAATTCCCCAAGACACTGAGATATCATTCTTTTTTACTTGGTTGGTTCATTCTACAAGTGTGGTATCCAGAACACATCTTTATTTTCGGATTCAAAATGCAAACAGATGTTCCGATTCGCTCTACGTGATATCACACTGAAATGTGCTTGAAGACCAAATTTTATATATTTTTGAGAATTTTTTAAGATACATACAAAATCACTATTTTAAATGGTTCAAAATTTTGGAAAAAACAGTGATTTCATACCTATATTAAAAATTAGCTAAAAAGTTCCAAAAACATATAAAATTTGATTTCTAGATACATTTTAATCTGGATATTACGTTGAGCGGTTCGAATCTTCTGTTTGGACTTTAAAATAGAGATAAAAATTAATGTAAACTATGATTGAAACATAAAATCAATGAGGCATTTGAGTCCTCTTTTTTTATATATTAACTGTTTTAATAATAAAATTTGTCAATTATGAATTATGATTCGTCTACTATAATCAGACGGTGAAAATAATGAATAATAAATACATCCAAATAAATTTTCATACCTCCACTTTAAACCACTTATTTTATACTAAATGTAAAAAAAAAAATACAAAAATGATATTATTATAAAAAACATTATTTATGAAATAGATCTAGGGGTGAAAACGGAGCGGATAATGCTGATACCATATCCGCATCCGTCGAATAATGAGCGGATACGAATACGGATACGGATAGTAAACGGATATCAAAATTCAAAACCAAATCCGCCTTAAACGGATACGGATACGGAACGGATAGTCCACGGATACGGATTCAAATACGGATATAAAACGAATAATGGTCAGATAATTAAGATATATGAACTTCTAAGATACAAATATTAATTAAAAAATTAAATATAAATATTAATGATAACTATGCATTTTATATTAAATATTAAAATTTTCCAGCATGTTGATTAATTTAACAAATCTCATATAAAATAAATTGTAAATTGCTAAGAGCAGTACAATATTACTATTCTATTTTGATTGATGGTTTGTTGAGAGCCCACTTAACAAATTCCCATGCAGGCTATGCAGCCCATATAAAATAAAAAGTAAGAAGTTGTAACCCATATAAAATAGAAAAGAAAGGTGCTGGACAGCTGGAGGCTGGAGCGTTATTCGCCAAGAAGTGTTGGTTGCTGCCTCCGGTTTGTATTCCTTCATTAATCCCACAATTTCAAACCACAATATTCGAAGCGCTATAGAAGCTATAAAAGAAGCTGGGGGGCTCTAGATTACTCATTTGAACGGTTCTGAACTCGCATAGTGGGTTTGGAACTTGATCGGGTCTGCAGATCCAACTAATGGATCTATGGTAATGGGTTTTAATAATTTTTTAGTCTTGGGTTTCGGATAGTTCGGATATCCGCTCCGTTTAGAATTCCGTATCCGAATCCGTATTCGTATCCGGATTTTCAATAGATATTCAAAAATTATCCGAATCTGTATCCAGACCGTTTAATCCGGATTCAGATTATATACGGATACGGAGCGGATATCCGCCGGATAATCCGGCTCCGTTTTCACCCCTAGGGTTGACCCGATCAAATTGCTATATTAAATTGTGATTCCTTTTAACTGTATTATATTACTATTTGTACCACTTTTTTTTTTCCTGTTAATAAAATTAAGGGAAATTTCACGTATACCCTTAAAAACATGGAAATTGCATATCCTCCTCTAAGCTTCAAAATTATGTATTTTCCCCTCTAAATTTCAAAAACTGACAAATTAATCCATTATATTGTCTTTTATATTAAAACTCATTTTAAATTTGTAAAATATTCATTTCACCCTATATTAAAAAACATAAAAACATTAGCATGTTTAAGAAAAATGTTGGTCTTATAATTGATCGGTTTTCAATGGTAAATGGTTTATTTTTTTTTCTTTTGAGTTTTGATGTATACACGGTGACACTTAGGTGTACCCTTGTGTATGCATCATAATTAGATAAATGAACCATTTGCTCTTGGAAACTGACCAATTATGAGACCGGTATTTTTCTTAAACGTGCTGCATAATTTTTATATTTTTACTTTTTAATAAAGAATAAAATTAGCATTTTATTAATTAAAATGAGCTTTAATATAAAAGACAATAAAATAGATAAATTATGAGTTTTTGAAGTTCTGAGGCGGAAATATGCAATTTTGAAGTTTTCGAAGAGTATACATGAAATTCTCCCTAAAATTTATCATGGATCTAAGTCATCTAACTACCTTGCTTCAAAATTGGAAATAATGATATTTTTTTTTCTTCCTGTCAATTGGGGAAGACCAAGAATTATTTAGTCCCAGATGGGATGGAACTCATAATTTGGTTGTTTCAGTGTCATGTAAGGCATTAACTACCAAGTCATTTTTTATAGTTATATTGAATAATAAAATAGAAGTCAAAACGTTGATTCCAATCATAGATCAGTGTTTAACAATTTTGGTACATTTTATATTTTTTTTGTTGGGCACCTCATTTTGTATAAAAAAATTAAATATTATTTTATATATGAAATGATGATATATACTGAAAATAATTTATTAATTTTTTTTTTGTTAAGCGTGCGCTACAAATTATTTTATTAATTTGACAAAAGATTTTCAAAAAAAATTTGTTCAACAAATTAGGTATCAGCAAAATGTGCTAATTTTTTTTTTTTTGAGTAAAGGTTTGAGGTCAAGCCACCTAACTAATTAATATCTATAAAAGATTGTTCATTCCGGATTTCAAACCAGCAAAATGTGCTAATCGTTGGAATTATATTATCCAATTCAAACAAATTGTCTCAACTATGGGTTATTTAGTGGAGATTCAACATAGTGTTTTTTTTTTTTTTTCTCTAGTTGATTGAGAGTATATCTATTTCAAAATAACTATTTTTAATTTCTAATTATGAGATTCAATTTAATTGATTATAAATTAAGAGTATGCATATTTCTAAATATCTGTTTTTAATTTCTAATGAGTTAATGGAATAGAAATGTTCATTTTAAGGTGCTGTAAAATTGAAGGATTTATGTTGTAAAATGGAATCGGAAAAAGTGCTATTTATCGAGAGGAGGGATCAAGTTACAATATTTTTTGAGTTACAACAAGTTACAACATGCATTTTCTACATTTTAAAAGTCCAAATAGTCGATCCAAACTGTTATATGTAATCTCTACAATAAAATGTGCTTGGAGGCCAAATTTTACATTTTTTAAATTTTTTTTACTATTTATTAAGATAGGTACAAAAACTAGTCAAATTAAGACCATTGAATTTTGTATCCATCTTAATAAATAGTAAAAAATTCCAAAAAATGTAAAATTTGGCCTCCAAGCACATTTTATTGTAGAGATTACATCTAACGGTTTGGATAGACAATTTAGACTTACAAAACGTAGAAAATGCTTGTTGTAATTTGTTGTAAGTCAAAAAATGTTGTAATTGATTCCTCCTCTTGATAAACAGCACTTTTTCCGATTCCATTTTACAATATAAATCCTCCAATTTAATTTCATTACTGAGGTGTTCAGAAGATCATAAATCCATAAAGAAAATTATGTTGATAATTAGTTATTAGAAACTTGACAACAGTTAATAAAAGTAAAGATGCCAAAAGTTCGAACAAAGCAAACCAAACTCCATTAAAGCACCCTTCAAATATTAAACAGAAAATTTCTTGCTTTTATTGCTGTACAGATTACAAAAAAATACTGCTAAAGAAGCACTCTTACGCCAAAATTTAAGATTTAGATGGATATCAAACATTATATCCTATTGAATCATATCATTTGCATTACTACAATTTCCATTGTTTAGATGTGGTACAAGCCAAGATAAGAAGCCAGTTTTCGTCTCTCTTGCAAGTCTTTGAGATGCGTACTCGGCCAGCATTTGCCACAAATCACCAACTGTCCATTCATGATCCATTATCCATTCCGTTACCTATCCGAACAGAGGAAAAATATGACAATAATATTTCGCATTAGAAAAAAGAAAAAAATATATAATTTTTTTTACTTTTTAAAACAAAGATCCACCTGTCTGAGCTGCTCCAAGGATGGTTCTCCAAACGTGTAGTAGTGAATGAAAGGCCTGTTAGCCTAATATAGTAAAATAAGATACACAAGAGACAAGTTGTAAAATACAAACTAAAACATGAACCCAAGGGTGAAGCGACATATGAGAAGAAATGCGCCCAAACTTTTTAAAAATTAACTCAAATAAAATGATTCCATAGCCAGTTTATGACAATCCCAGTACCCAAAATATGTGTTTCCTTGTAACCAGATATTTTGACTGTGATTGAATAAAGTTTCCAGTGTTGCATAAGTAGGAAATATTGGAACTTTTCTGTATATAAGGTAAAACTTATTAGGCAAAATATGAGAAAATAAAATATTTTGATGGAGCATGTAAATGGCGAGTATTTTCAACAGCCAATAATAAATATAGTAATTCAGTCAAGGATAGATATTTCTTTTGAAAGAAAGTGGGGTAACCCACTGGTACCAGAACCAAAACCAATACATATTACGAAACCAGGTATTAGTAAAATAAGTCAAGGATAGATATTTGAACCCACTATTTTATAGCACAGTAATAAACCCTATATTTGCGGGTACATTACAGTATCATTTCATTTAAATACTTTTTTGTATCAATTACCTGAGAGGCAGCCAGCCACTGAATCATACTCTTAATTTCCGGGTCTCCTCCAAAGGCACCACATCCCCAATTTCCGGTTGAAATTCCAACTCTATCCTCATCAATCTCCATATCTTCATGTTTTTCATGTCCGTACTCTAAGTTGTAATGTTTTAAACATGAATTTTCAGGACTGCAGTCAGTTCCAGAACTTTCCTGCTCAAGTTTGAAAAATTGATGGTTATAATAATGAAACCTCTATTACTAGTATTTGCAAATAATAAAATTTATAAAACCAACATGGAAATTGATGGTGTACTAGAAAAATTGACCAATTTGCCCTTCGTTTTGCAGTGGAAACATAAGGCCAATCCATTCAGTCCCCATTCTACCATTCTGGGGCAATTAATAATGATTCTCTAAAGCAAAATCCTTTCTTATTAAATTTAACTCTAATGTACGTTAAACTAATTTTTCCTGAAAGTCTAATCCAGGTCATTCATTTAATCAGGAAAAAAGTTTGAAATAAAAGATGTTTTCTCATAAATGTAACGAAGGGCCAAATTTTTCCAAAAAAAAAATATATGTGACATCCCTATTCAAAGATGAATACTTTTGCATATACCAAAATAATGTGTTTCGCGACAAATTGATCCAATTTATTTGAAAACCATGACCTCAAAGATTTATAATAGTAATATTAAACAATTAACCTGACAATTTTGATATCTTGATTGGTAATTTGAGTGCTCCAAAAAGCCACAAAATGCTTTGTTGGCCTCCCTATAAATTTATAATACAGGCCAAAGGAAAAGTAAAAAAAATCATCTTCGAGTTGAAAAACACAAAATAAGTAAAAGTTGGAAAAAAAAATAAGTACCTCAGAAGACACCTAACTTCATATTGTGCAATCCTAGGGCTATATAAAGCATCAATAGCTAAAATTCTAGTTTTTCGCCTCCGTGTTTTATCAAAAGGCTTAGTATCAACATAAGCACCAACAAAGCGAAATGATGAGCCATACCTAAGAGATTGTTATTTTATTAAAAAAAAAAAAAAAAAGTTCACAAGACATTCAACAAGTCCAGAATGAATCATTTTTCTAGGATATTTTTACCCCATATATTTTGAGAATCTCTCAACGCCAATGATTTCTATTGCCTCATTATCTCTCATGCGAGGCATAAAGAGCATGCCTATTGTCAGTTCTGGGTTGATCATGAATCTTATTTCTTCCTATTTACCAATAAAAAATAATGAAGAAAAAAAATAAAAAAATCAAGAAGTAAATGAAAAATAATATTTCAACAAGCTTGGTCCTCTTTTATGTATTATAATAAAAGTTTAAAATAGCAATATATCTTAGAAACCATAAAGTCCAAGAAATTTCTACATGTGTGATTTTCTATAAAAAAAAAATGTTGGTGATATAGATCCCTAGATTCATCCCAAACTCATATAGCCCAACAAGAATTCAGGTGGTAATCTTATTTTTACTTATTACAACAATTTTCTAGTTTTTCAGTGTCCTTTTTTCTTCTCTTCTTTCATTTTTGTATTTGCAAATTGTACCTTTTATTTCATTTAATACAATTTAGGTAGGCTCTTCGCCTGACTATTCGGAAAAAAAAAATACTACTTGTTAGTTATTACTATGTATATTGTTTTCATCACAAGTTGGATTATAGAATTCCCCCAAAAAAATACACTTATAAGACACAAAAAGTTTACTAGTATGAACAATAGCAATAATTATGGCATATACCTATAAAAAGAAAAGAAATACAACCTGCACACAGCCTCTCGAAAGAGCACCACCTCCCAAATATTCATTTGCAAAATCAACCTCTAAAGCTTCATATCCCTGGTCCTCTATAAACCCAGAATTTACCACCTAGAGATGAAAAGGTAACAACATAAAACAAACATTGACCACATTCAAGAAAAAGTTTACTGTTTGCAAATAACACCAATCATGACAATAGGAGAGAAGTTGTGATTATTTATGGGAAATTTTGTCAACTTCATAGAAAATTGTATATCCATGAAATAATTCCAAAGTTACTTGATGTGATTTGGCAACTTAAAAGAATATTGGGTGCTAGTTGTACAAAAAAAATATTTATTAGGGTGAGTTGCGAGTAAAACAATGTTGGATGTTACTTGCCAAAACCCTTCTGTAATCCTTACTCACACTGTATTGCATAAAAAACCAAATAAGTAAAGGAATATTTCAAGGATGTCATAGAAAAGGTGCAAAAGGAGAATTTTCAACAGTCAGATTTGTATTATGAAAATTTCAAATAACTTTTCAGCGCATATAACTTAAAAGAATGTTGGCTGTTGAGTATGAGTGAGGCTACGGTATTATGCATAATGCACACCCATCCTTAAAATAGCTCCATATCTTCGTTTTCAATGTCCAATCAGTTGATCCAAACTGCTCAACATGCTCTCTATATGAAAATGTACTTTGAAACCAAATTTTATATTCTACCTATCTAAAAGAAATAGTAAAAGAATTCTATAAAATCTAAAATTAGTCACCAGGTACATATTCATATGGAAATTATGTTGAGTGTTTCCAATTGACCGTTTAAACTATGAAAACAACAATATGAAGTCAATAGTACGGACCGATCTGCGCTATGCATAGTACCATAGCCTCACTCGTTGAGTATAGGCATGAGAAGCAAAGGGTGTTAATTGCCAATACCATGAAATAAAAATTATAATTTGGACATAAAAAAAAAACTATATCAGGGAAAAGAACAAAAAGGACAGAGAAAGATTTATAGAAATTTAACCTTAAAAGGGCACAAGGAGGAAACAGATTCGCTCCAAAAATCAGCCTCAGGATAAGATACTGACACGCCAAGTGAATAAGAACTACGCTTAAACGGAAGCACCTTTCTTTCGAAAGATACAAGGCCATTTGGTGTATCTTTACATATTCTTTCAAAATAGTGCACAAGGCACTTAACTTTGTGCTCCTGGCAATGCTTTGAGTCTGAGAGAAGGGTCCTGAGCACATGCAAGTGAGAAAATCACACACCTGCTGTTTTATTGTAAAGTAAAGTAAAATGACTTGATTGTCTTAACCTAAATAGAACCCAACTCTAATGATATCGGGGCCAGATTCCGGTGAGGACAATCAAAATGTTTATACCAAATACATTTTTCACACAATGTTTCCCTTTTAATGTAATGAGCTGACTTTTAATGTCCTTGTATAAATCTCATCTTTCTTTTCTTTCCTTCAAGTTCTCAATACTAAAGCATAGGCAGTTTTCAGCCATCCCTTCCAGGAAAAATTACAGTGAGTGTTGACAATTAAAAAGTGAAATTAATTGCATGGAAGTGTAAAATAAGCAATCACAGTTTATACGCAAGAAATCATCAGAACTGAACCAAACCACTATCCTTAGTTCGTCTCCTCACTGTCTCTCTACATGAAGAGCCGATTAGAGTAGCGGTGACAGTTTTCATGTAGGCATATTTGTTTCCAATAGTATAATGTTCATGTTTCTTCAAAGGTACAAAAGAAATTTTCCCCATATATATATATATATATATATATATATATATATATATATATATATATATTTTAATAAGCATCTTTTCACAGTGCAGTAAATGGCCCATATTATCTCGAGAATAAAATGGCCTATATTTTTCAAACTTACGCAAATAATTGGTCAAAATTGATGATAGGTAGATCATTCGCATTCCTGTCTTTTGTTGGGAAGAGGCACAAAAGCGCACAAGCAAGTAACGAAGCTACCAGTTCCTACAATAGAAGAGAGCATCTTAAAACATTGCACATGACAATTGCATAGCAGAGGCACAAGTAGATTAAATTGCTACACTATTGCACAACTTAGAATTGATTAAAAGCCAAATTGCAATCTAATTGATGCTTAAATAAAAAATCATCTTAGTTCAGAGAGGGGTTCTAAGATTACAAATTACCTGAGTAAGAAACAATATGCCGGCATCTTGTGAACTCAACATGCGAAGCCCAGAAAAGCTCTGACCAGATAGTTCGTCGGATTTACGATAATGACATTCCAAAAGGGAAGGGAGTTTTAGTAATAGTTTGGCTAGAGATGGTATCACCTCATTAAACCATACTCTAGCATCCATTCTAGACATGAACTGCTCAAAACAGATTAAATTAAAGAAATTTCAGTTAGGGGTTGGATCCAGTTTATTTGGTTTCCAACTGAACCAACAGATTTTGGATTAAATGGTTTGGTTCGGTTCAATTTTTGAATTACTTCGATTTTGTACATTGGGTTCGGTTTAATCTCCCTTATTTGTGTGTTGATATATATTCTATAATTATTAAATGTATTTGTGCATGTATTAATGTTTAGAGTTTAGACCTTTTGAAATTTAATCACTTTTTTTATTTCGGTTCGACCAAACAAATCAAAATTTACTTCCATTTATTTTGGTTCGGTTGTTATTCGGTCTATTTTGGTTTGACAACTTTAATTACGTTTAAACCCAACCGGCCTTAGAATAAAAATATAGCGATACCTCGTCAAAAAAGAGCGAGAAGCCATGTTGAGCGCGAGAGGCAAGAGGAGGTTGGGAGTAGAGGTCGAGAGCGTCACGGAGATCTAGAATGAAATCGAAGAGTACTTCGCCGGAGTCGACGTGACTGACACTAGGTCCTAGGGACAGTGCCCTTAGAGAATCTTCTGCTCTCTCTGACCAGGAGAGAGAGGAGGCTCGAATGGAGAGAGGCAGGAATGGTAAAATTGAATTGAGATCGGAGCGATTCTCCATTGTGACGAGAAGTGGGGACTGGCCGACTGGGGCGGGAGAGACTTTTGTTGCTAAGAATTTCTTCGGGTAAAGATTCTAACAGAGTACATTGGGCTTCACGCAGCACACTAACCATGTACGGAAGCGTATGCAGAGCTATCCGTTCGTCCGTTCCTTTTGAATCGACGGACAGATGAGATCTTGTCCGAATTGAAAAAAAAATTCTCAAAATTTGCACTGTCCTCATGAGATACGTTTCCTGCCCGATCGATTCAAAACGAACAGACTGGGGTCGTTCGGCAACAAAGGATTAAGAGTGAAGAATTAAGAGCTTAAGGAGCGCTAAAGAATCGATGTTCGGTTGTCTTAATCCGTGAATAAAGACTAAGGAAGCTAAAGGAGGGGGTATGGGTGCCTTAAAGTTTGGGCAGAGGATTAAGATCCGGGCAAAAGGAAGCTAAAGGAGATGCTCTTAATCCGCGCTAAGGAACCGGTGTTCGGTAGGATTAAGTGGCTAAGAAAGCTAAATAAAGCGGATTAAGCCTTAAGGAGGCTTAATCCTTTGTTGCCGAACGGCCCCACTAAGATTAAAAGCTCCGTGGAGGACTCCACAGATAATAATACACTTCCAATCATATACAAGACTGTTGTGATTCCATAGTCTATCCTGGACTACGTCAAAACAGCTCTGTTACAATCTTTATCCGTTTCTTCGGCTTGACCCGATCGATGAGCCTTTATATACGGGTTTTCCAGCGTGCAATACTGCAATTCGAAAGCCATAACATATGTAGGGGTGACAACTGGAAGGAGCTGCTAAAGAGTAAGCTAGTCTTACTTGCAGGGACAGATCTACTGTAGCACGAGGGGCAGTCGCTTCTTATAGATTTCGAGTTTTAGTGATGATTTATTGATATTTTTTTATTTTTTGTTTTCCTGAAAATTTTTTTGTTCCTCTCTGAATGTTTGATTTATAATTCAAGTTAAATTTAGTGTTAAAATAAAAATAATTTTTTTGAATTATAATTAGTAATATTAATTATAAGTTATAGGATCATAAATTATAAGTCATGGTATTGGAAAATATAAGTCCAATAAGCTATTTAAACCCGATTCGATATTTTTTTATCGAGTATCCCATTAGTTAACGAGTTTAAATCCGATAAGCTATTTAAACCTGATTCGATATTTTTTTGCCCCCTTGGTGAAAATTCTGGGTCTGCCCCTGCTTACTCGTAATCCGTTTATTTGTAATCAAGTAGAACAAGTAATTTTGGATTTTGGATTTCGAGCTGAAATTTTTTCTAAGACTGATTCCTAACTTGTCCAAACGAGCTAAACTGGCTCGTTACCAACTTGACAAATTTATAAATGTATATATTCTATTTCCTGCTATATGTTAATTTTCATAGCACATCTTATCAATTATAGTTGAAATAAAATAATATTTATATGATTAATTGTTGAGAAATACTCTTTATTCAAATATAACTTGTCTGAACGAGCTGAATTGGCTCGTTACCAACTTGACAAATTCATAAATTTATATATTATATTTCCTACTATATATTAAATTTTCATAGCAAGTCTTATCAATTATAGCTGAAATAAAATAATATTTATATGATTAATTGTTGAGGAATACTCTTAATTCAAATATAATTAAGCAAATCAACTACTATAAATTAAGTTTGTATCTAAATTCATACATAAAAAATATTAAATTCCTAAATTCATACTTCATGGAATAAATTCATGCATATCAAATCAAAACAAATTTGTACAAATTAACTTAGTTGCTTATAATTAATTTACACATATTACATACAAAATTACTAATCAATTTAAGCACAATCTAAAGTGTAATTACCATAACACTAGCTATAACATCCATAGACTATAGTATCTCCAATCTGAAGTGAACAAATATGATTAAATTATTAAACTATGTATATTAAATAGCTCGTTAATAACCGAAACTGGCTAGTGCTGAGCCAGACCAAACCCAAACTGATTAATTTTAACTCAATCTACTAACAAACTAAATTGTTACCGATCAAATCACTATCTGATACCAAGCAAGCTACGAGCTACGATCTTTTTTTTTGCCAACCCTACCATATGAGTTCAGATCCAGTGGGTACCCGCATCAATCCGATCCGATCAAGTAGAAGTTGGATTTGGATTTAAATAAACTCTCCTTACTATTCTAATCTTCATGGATTAGGTTCTGACATTGGGTCATGTCAATGGTTAATCATGAAAACTAATTCAAGAAAATGATATTCTCAAATTAGGCCCATGCACCATAAATGATTTTCCAAAACAAGGCTAGGCCCAAGTTGCTGCCGTGATTACTCAGATAACATGTAAAAAGAAAAAAAAATATCAAAGAGTAAAAAAAAAAATACAAAGAGAAAGAAGAGAAAAAAAAATTGCTTAGTTGCTCAATACCATTGAATAAAACGTAAAAGGGCCAGAGAATTAAGTCAACATTTATATAAGAGTGAGTCTACGGTACTGTACATATCACGGGTTGGTCCGTAATACAGATCAATATTTTTATTTTCAAAATCCTAACGATCGATCTAAACCATTCAGCATATTCCCCATATAAATATGTACTTGTAGACCAAATTTTATATTTTTTAGAATTTTTTTACTATTTTTTAAGATAGTTAGAAAATCACTTGATCTGAAAATTCTGGACCATCCAAAAACAGTGATTTTCTACATATCTTAAAAAATAGTAAAAATTCTAAAAAATATAAAATCTGGTCTGCAAGTACATATTCATATGGGGAATATGTTGAACGGTTCGGATCGACCGTTAGAAGTTTGAAAATAAAAATATTGATCCGTATTACGGACCAAATCGTAATATGCATAGTACCATAGACTCACTCTTTATATAATGTGGTTGCAAAATTTGACTATTGAATTTTCATATATAATTTGTTGAACTGAATTAATACAAAAAAAAATTTGTTGCATAGAAAAATTATGAAATTTTCTTATACAACTCATCACTATTGGACCCTATATAATTGATAAAGCGTGAGTAAACCATTTGTTTATTTGGCATGCATTTGTAATGATGTATGTCAAAATGCGTAGCTATCAATATTTATGCATAATTGTTTCTCTCTCTTCTTTTTTTTTTTCAATGTTATTGTAAAAGCACAAATGCACTCCATCAAGTTCTTAAGTCCTAATTAAGAGCTTCACTTGCTAAATTAAAAAAAAAATAGTCAGAAAAAAAAGAAGATTTTAAATTAACCTCGGTAAAAAAAAATATTTATGTCACTTAGTTTTATTTGCCTGTTAAGAAAGAGAGGGGACACGGCGTAATCACAATTTTTATTAAGGGAAAGCAAAAAAAATTACTGGTAGTTTGCGAACTGCTACGAATTAATTAATTCAGATTGTGAACTATTCAGAGATAAATTTATTTTCTAAAAGTAGACAACATACTCATTATGTGCTATAGACCTATATCATGTTTTCAAAATCTAGAAGTAGGCAACTAGTTAGGGGCATATCTACAATCTTTGCCTTGGAGGGTGAGGAAAAATAATGACAAATTGGATTTAAATAACTAATTAGATATTAGATAAAAAATAATGTTTTAACTTATAAATTCCAATACTTTAACATCTACTTTCCAATAATTTAACTTCAAATCATACTTGCCAATTAGAATTAAAAAAAAAGTTCTAATTTTAACCCTAATTTAATCTTAATTACAAACTTAAAAATTCATAAAAAAAAATTTCAGAGAGCAAAAAGCAGACCCGAATCTATAAATATCCAGAATAACAAAGGAGAGAGGCAGCTGTCTCTACCATCTATCTACATCTGATTCAATATAGCTCCGCTATCGAATCTTCACCGGCCATTTTTTTTTAATACCCAAAAAAAAAAAATTAAAAATAACCTCTGTTTTGGGTTTTTTTTTTATATATATATGCCCTGATTGCTTGGAATCAGGGCGGGCCGAAATTTTAGCAAACCGCCCAGAGTATGGCGCTTCATTCCATTACCAAACCGCCTCAGTAGTGGGCGGTCCACATTTTTTTTTTAAAGTTGTTTTTTTTCCTTAAACAGAAATTTTTTAATTATTTTTATTTTTTGTATTGAAATATTAGAAATGTTGAATATAATTATCTAAAAATAGATGGAATACAATATAATTTGATTTATTAGAAAGACTGCAACAAATAACCATAATCAATATTTTTCAGACCGGATTTTTCGCGGATGTAAGAAAAATTAATATATTTCTTTATGTGTTATTGGACAAAAATAAAAATGCTTAGATTCCGAGTTATTGATCTTGGTTCAAAAGTCACTTCTATGTAATCTAGAAAATATTGTGATCCTTCTAGGACATTTAATTTATAAAAAAGTTGTATCTATTTTGAGAATTCTTTTTGAATTACAATTATTAAATAACTTAAAGTTTTTATTTTTTTTTTCAAAAATAGATACAACTTTTTATAAATTAAATGTCTTAGAAGGATCACAATATTTTCTAGATTACATAGAAGTGACTTTTGAACCGGGATCAATAACTCGGAATCTAACCATTTTTATTTTTGTCCAATTACACATAAAGAAATATATTAATTTTTCTTACAGCCGCGAAAAATCCGGCCTGAAAAATATTGATCCGGGTTATTTGTTGCAGTCCTTCTAATAAATCAAATTATATTTTTTAAAGAAATATATTCAACATTTCTAATATTTCAATACAAAAAATAAAAAAATAAAAAAATTTCTGTTTGAAAAAAAACACACAACTTAAAAAAAAATAAAAAAATAAATAAGAGGACCCCAGACCGCCCTGGCAGGGGCCGTCCATTTTTTTTTTTAAACAAATTTTTTTTTATTTTTTTATTTTTTGTATTGAAATATTAGAAATGTTGAATATATTTCTTTAAAAATAGGTGAAATACAATATAATTTGATTTATTAGAAATGCTGCAACAAATAACCCGGATCAATATTTTTCAGGTCGAATTTTGCGCGGCTGTAAGAAAAATTAATATATTTTTTTATGTGTTATTGGGAAAAAATAAAAATGCTTAGATTCCGAGTTATTGATCCCGGTTCAAAAGTCACTTCTATGTAATCTAGAAAATATTGTGATCCTTCTAAGACATTTAATTTATAAAAAGTTGTATCTATTTTTGAAAAAAACAAAAACTTTAAGTTATTTAATAATTGTAATTCAAAAAGAATTCTCAAAATAGATACAACTTTTTATAAATTAAATGTCCTAGAAGGATCACAATATTTTCTAGATTACATAGAAGTGACTTTTGAACTGGGATCAATAACTCCGAATCTAAGCATTTTTATTTTTGTCCAATAACACATAAAGAAATATATTAAGTTTTCTTACAGCCGCGAAAAATCCGGCCTGAAAAATATTGATCCGGGTTATTTGTTGCAGTCTTTCTAATAAATCAAATTATATTGTATTCTATCTATTTTTAAATAATTATATTCAACATTTCTAATATTTCAATACAAAAAATAAAAAGAATTAAAAAATTTTTGTTTAAGAAAAAAAAAACTTAAAAAAAAAAATGTGGACCGCCCACTACTGAGACGGTTTGGTAATGGAATGAAGCGCCCATACTCTGGGAGGTTTGCTAAAATTTCGGCCCGCCCTGCTTCCAAGCGGTCATGGCATATATAAAAAAAAACCAAAACGGAGGTTATTTAAATTTTTTTTTTTTTTTGGGTATTAAAAAAAATGGCCGAATCTTCACGGACTCATAAAAGAATCGTAGTTTGCAACTCGCTCAAAATTAGCTCGTTTAGACTACTGGGCTGAAAATAAACTGGCTCCTTGGCTTAAATTAGCTCGTAAAAATGTTTAAATTAAAGTTTGCTCTCGTTCGGACCAAGCTGAAAATAAATTGAATCCATACCGGCTCGTTCTAACTCAGGTCCATATTTAACTATTAAAGAACTCCTCTAGACCGTTGGATATTCTCTGAATTCATATCATTTTAAACTTTATAATATTTCCGTTTAGATCTGGACCGTCCGATCAGAATCCGCACGAATATTAAAGGACACGTGCGTTCCACCTCAGGCGAATCTTAGCCCGGATTGTGATCGCACGGTACGAATCTAAACAGAAATATTCTCTTACCTCAGAGTCTATACTGTTCGTATCTTAGGTTTAGCTGGAAGTCCACAGCTGCCCCCTCCTCACACGCCGCACGTGACCCGTCACGGTCTCCTCCGCCTCTCCCTAATCCCTTCTTCGCTCCTTTCAACTGGTTTGCTTTTCTAAATCTCTCTTTCCACCTTCAATTTTTCGCTGATTTGATTTAGAACGAGACAGATCGGATCTTAGTTCCAATTAGTCAAGCGAAGGAGATGTGTTTGAGCTGGAACTGGTATTTCTTTCCTTTTCCTTTGCCAATTTAGTCCATTAGTGGCATTTACTTACTCTCTTTGCTTGCCTTGTGCTTGAATCTGGTGAGTTTTTTTTGCATCATCCAACTACTTTCTCATCTTATGATGTGCGAGTTTGTGAATTGTTTGGGTTTTGAATGAAGTAAAGGTGAGAAAAGCAGTTGAATTTTACTACTGTATAAATGATGTGATAGTGGCTAGTTTTTATTTTAATATGAAGCATTATGGTAATTGAATTGCTGTTAGTGATGTAATTATGCTTATGAACGGCCTGGGATATGATTTTCAAAGTACAGGTTATAATCTATCCAGCTAAAAAATGAGAAAAAATTGGAAATTATGGCATTCTTTATTATGGTCTAATATTGCCATGCTTCTAATGAGATCTCTTTTCCCTACATTACATAAAATAGATTGAAGTAGATTTCTGTTGAAAATAATGAAGTAAAAGCTACCAATGCCGGGGCTCCCTTTGGCAGTTCGAGAAACAGCGTATGTTATTTCATACCTTGTAAATCACCTTGTTATGATTTGATCTTATTATGCAAATGATGCCCAGCTGTTTATTGGTTTTACAGTCTTTAATCAAATTTCTTTTAATTATTAACAATCCAAAGCCTCAATTTCCCTCTCAAAGGTTCATTTATCAACTACTGACAATTTTTCCCCAATACTACTGAGCTCATATTTTCCCTTATAAGTGTGATATTGTGCTTAATAAGTCGAGCAGTATTTAATTAATTTTCCAGAAAAAGTTGGAGGCAACTTTGTTATACTTTGCTTGAGTTAGCCTGTGTTTTAAGAGACAGGTTTAATTTCAAACAAAAGAGTTTGGTTGTCAATTGCAATGAGCTTTGCACATTTATGTGCAAATTTGGTAAAATAGTTTGTGTAATTTGCAAAAAAAAAAAAAGAACCCTATTAAAACACAGGAGACTTTGATTGAACAATGAGCCATTTGATATGTAGGAATTTCGGGTGTTGTTGTAGCGATTCAAAGACAGCTGATCAAATGTGCCGACATCAGTCGTGGGCCCATCTAACTGCTGAGGAGCAACTTGCTGCCGAAGAAAGCTTCTCACTGTATTGCAAACCGGTTGAACTCTACAACATCCTACAGCGCCGCTCTACCAGAAATGTAACTTCTTTTAACGCAACATCTTATGCACTCACAAATTCAAGTAGAATGAATGGGGTTTTTTTATTTTTTTTATTTTTTTTATCTATGTATGATTTTCTCTATAAATTAGATTAAAATGTTATGGGTACTGCATAATTGACCCCCATAGTTTGAAAATCTGGCCTTGTCCATTGCTGTTGACAATTTGCTAATTTATTCTACAGCCTTATTTTCTTCATCGATGTCTCCTTTACAAGATACATGCGAAGCTTAAAAAGAGGTAAGGCTAAACTTTGAGTAGTACTCTATAAAATTTGAATAATTCTGTATTGGTAAGGTATTGTTAGTTCCAACAGATAAACTGTGTATTCAGGCCCTTGACTAACTTTAGCTCATGGGCATAATATACATTTTTATATGCAGAATTCAAGTATCTGTTTCTCTCTCATCGAATATAAATGATGCAATACAATCACGGATTATCTTTCCTGTATATGTGCTTTTGGCTAGACCTGTGCCTGAGGTTTCTTGTGGAGAGGTTAGCATTTTACCCAGGTAATGAAATTATGAAATTTGATTTTACATAAATAATTAAATCTGTAAAGTTTGAATCTCAGCAGGCTGCATCCTACCGTCTTAACAAGGCCTACAGACTTGCCTCTTTCTTTGAAATTGGCGATAAAGATCACACTGAGGCCAATTTTGTAATTCCAAGTTTGCAAAGGCTTGCAACTGATTTTAGGTCTAGCAACCTTCACATAATCATTGTTAGCGCTGGTAGAGACAAATTTTACTCACTTATTAACTCTTTATTTTTTTAATTTTTTTTACCTGTTGTGATTCAGTTATTTATATGGCTTATAATATTTTGTGAAGGAGAATGCAAGGAAAACATTGTTGAAAATGGAAAAGCGGAGCTTGAGCAATCTTCCTCTTTGCCAAGTAAATATATAATCCATATACCATGATGGTTACTGCCTTGTGTATGATGTCAGCATTACTAACATAAAAATTACAATAATTTTCTGTTGAAATTATAAAATTCTGGCCCACCAGCAAATAGAAAATTATAAATATTATATGCACACCGGTTGGGCAATCATTTGGCTATCCTTTTATTAGTTTGTAAAATTTGCAACTATTTTAATTGGGTGGGAATCCAGTGACAATGATTTAACTTGATAATCTCGGCAACTTCAAATATCTTTTGTAATTTGAAAATCTGACAATTACTACCCTCAAAAAAAGAAAATCTGACAATTACAATGTAATCTATAATGCACATCATACACATGAAAAAATGATGAAATTTGATGCAAATTCACCATTCATTAAATAAATCGAAGTTTGCAATGGACCATATTTTGGCATTTGATGGATTATCAATGATATTCAGATTGCATGAAAATTGATACACAACCAATCTTTAAGGCAAACAACATGCCTGTACTTTTTTTTTTTAGTATTTTTTTATGTGATTTGAAAAGTGTTTTTTGTCGAGTTAAAGTCGCTGCCAATGGATCTCAAAACCATTTTAAAATGCCCTTTTTTTGCTCTTTATTGTTTGTTAAATTATTTATTAATTTCACATAATAGATCTGGAAGGAAAATGCTATTGGGGGTCTATACCTATCAGTTTACTCTCTTCTTCTCTTGAGAATTGCGTGACTTTGAGTTTGGGGCACAAAGCTGAGATGGTTTCAGCAATTAACATGCATCCAAGCTACCCGGAGGTTCGTTACTTGAGCTTCCATTTATATTTGTATAATTTCATGCTGTCCTTAAAATAAAGGGAGCTTGAGATTTTAAATTTTCAGAAATAAAAAACCTATTGGACTGAATATGTATAATATTTTCTGAGCCTCTTTTCGTTTGCCTTGTTTTGGAAGATATATTAGAGATTTATACTTGGTTTGGATCAATAATATAATATGTATATGTTAGATTTCGAAAGTGCTGAAAGAGATGGCACCTATAGCAAATTTTCTGTTTTTTATTTGTTTCTTCTCGGGTGATATTCACTTCTATTTAAACTGAAGAACCAAATGAAGAGAAAGGGGCATGTTGAAGTGAATGCTCATTGGGAGGTTAACTTTATGATGCATACATATATCCTATTTAAGTACCTAATTAGGTTATGTTAAACTCTAAACCTACAGAATAAGCCAGAAGTATTGCACATTTCCTCATTTACACAACTTTCTCATCTCGTCTATTTTGGAAACTCTTTCTTTGCAGATGAAGTTAGCAGAGCAGAATAATCATGTTACTTTCCATGGCCCCAAAGAAGATGCTTCTGTTAGTCACCTTTCGATCTAAATGAAATTGAATTCAATATAATGAAAATTTGTGGTTGATTGATAAATTTTTAATTTTTGTACCGAAGGGTCCCTTTCAGTTACAAGTAAGCCTATCTGCTGTAGAAGTCGGCGCAAGTGGGCGTACCCCGTATGATTCTTACTCATATGAAAATATACCCGCATCATCATTGCCTCATATCATGAGGTAAAAAACTTTAATTAATTACTTCATGAGGAAATCTCATATACTCGATACTGTCAGAAGTTATGAAGCGTCCTCTCATGTTAAATTAGTTATACATGTTATATTTTCTATCTATTTTTATTGTTCTGGTAATGAGTCCTCTTATGTTAAATTAGTCATACATGTTATATTTTCTATCTATTTTTATTGTTCTGGTAATGAATAATTAGGACCTTTTTTCACATGAAAGGTGAAATAAATGACATAGTTGGCTTTACCATATACAAGGTATTGCACTGTTTTCTTCAGTTTGCCACCGCTCCTTTTTCTTTACAATATCTTCTCTGTTGTTATTTTTTATCTAGGTTGAGAGCTGGCAATGTTCTTTTCAACTACAGATACTACAATAATACATTGCAAAGAACTGAAGGTTAAGCTCTCCCTCTCTTTCTCTCTCTCTATCTCAGTTACATTTGCTCTCATATCCACATCATCTTCTTTTTTCTCCTTTTGGTTTGCTTCATCTTTTATTTCGTGCAATCTTTTTGACAAACAGTTACCGAAGATTTTGCATGTCCATTTTGCTTGGTGCAGTGCGGAAGCTTTAAGGTAAACTATATGCATTCATTATTATTTTATTTTATTTTTTCATTTTCCAATTTGTATCTATCAGTGTAAATACGATAAGCATCTGATAGATCAAGTTGCTATTGCTTTATTTTGTAGGGTCTAAAATGCCATTTGGTTGCATGCCATGATCTTTTCAAGTTTGAGTTCTGGGTTGGTAATCTTCTGTATTTTCCGTTCATAGCTTGTTTTGCAGCTTCGGTTCTCTTTATATAAATACTTGGACTACTCTTTTGATTCATCATTTGAAGGTTACTGAAGAATATCAAGCAATAAATGTTTCAGTAAAGACAGATGTTTGGAGAGCTGAGGTAAATCAATGTTTTACTTGTAAATCATCAAATATTATATTTCAACCATACTAATATTTTAAGCAATGATTTTTACATAAAAACCTAAATTGAAGCATGGCTTTGAAATCGACCGATTCCTAGCTGACTCGGCTGCCAGAGTTATGTGCAGAAAACTGATAAAATTGACGGTGAATCGAGACAATTGGCTGAATTTCCACCAAGTCTCTTTCCTCTAGAACAAAATTTCACTGTTTTGGTAATTCAATTGAACCAATTTTGTATTTTTGCATGGACGTTAGCGAGATTTGGGGGAGGATTATAAAATATTATAGATGCAAACAGGAAAGAGAAGAAGCTTTAAAGCATTATAAAATATTTAATAGACATGGTGTATGTGTGGTGTACTGTTTTTTTTTTTTAAGAATATAACTTGATTCATAGTGGACCATGTTCACACACACCTGATATGTGTCAAGTATACTTATTGAGTACATCGCAATTATTGAGTATTTATTATTGTAATCTCCAACTTAATTTCTATATTATCGGCAAAAAATTCTATATAATTTTTTTTCCTGTTTTCTGAATACAAAATGAGATTTTTCGAAAAAAATCCAAGTTTCTGATCTGATTCGGCCGATTCTTACCGATTCATCCGATTCCGATTCCGATTCCGTTCTGATTTTCAGAACCATGAATTGAACAAAGGAATAGAAGTTAGAAACTATATGTAATCTCTAATATGGAAAGAATTGTTTCCAGATTGTAGCGGAAGGAGTTGATCCAAGACTGCAGACCTTTTCCTACTGGTAAATTAAATGCCACCTTTCCTATTTTCTTTGAAATATACGTGCATTATTATTATACTATCTATGATGTCAAGTGACCTATGTGTGTATGTTTGTTGGGTCAGCTCAAGGTATAGGAGGCGAAAGAGGTTAGAAAACACAAATAAAAGAAAAAGTCGTGTGCAGCTGCGTGCAATGGAGTCCAACTCTCCTGACGAAACCTTAGCCTGCATGGATGAGGAATTACAGCAGAAAGATAATGGCACGTGCTCCTCCCATGGTCCTGTTGCAAATTCACACACCATTGCTGGTAAAAAGAGAAACAAATAAAAGATAAAAGAGTAAATTGCACTTGTGGTCCTTGATCACCTTTTTCCAGTTTTGGCCTTAAAAATTCGAAGTTTCTGTTTTGGTCCCTATTGTCATCTATTCTGTACAAAGTTTGCCCTTGTGTAAAAATGTGTTAAACATGACTTCAGTATGTTCATTCCATGATGGTGGATTTTTGTCCATTTTAAAGAAAATGTCATTAGTAGGGGATCATTTTGGTGCAAATGATGAATGTTAGGGACCAGAAGGGAAATTTGGTAACTTTTAAGGTCCAAAATGGGTATATAAGGACTATTTGTGTGATCTACTAAAAAAATATATGAAGCGAAAAGCTATCATGATTTCATGTTACATTTTTGATTGAGGAGTCCGTTAAGTCATGAAGGATTAACACTTTGTTTTCTGTTAGTTCTGCTCATGATGTTATAGCAGTCAAGTCAGGTATAACCATACCAGTATATACTGGATGTCATTCAATGTAAATTTGCATTTGGACTCATTTTGTTTTACCAGGACCAACCACGATTAGTAGGGTACTGTGCTGTTTCCAACTAGAAGTAAATACTTGCATGCAAAGTAGGAATTCATTACTAAGTAATTGCTTTGTATAATTAACTTTAACTTCTTGTTGGAGGGAAGATAAAATTTTATATACTCTATGCTTGTCAGCGCAACTTTCTATTACAAGTGATACGGCTCAGACTTTAGCTGGAAGTAACCTCGCACCACCCACTGTGCTTCAATTTGGGAAGACCAGAAAATTATCTATCGAAAGAGCTGATCCTAGAAAGTAAATTTTTTAATTTTTAATTTTTTTAATCATTGTACAAAATTTCATCATCATCATCATCATTGTAGCAACTTACTATGAGCACCATGTTCATCGTCTTCTCTCTTCATGTGACACTCATTGTAATTTTTTCTGAGAAAAGTGGTATATAATAGCAACACTTTCATTAAACTAGAAACAGCCTAGAGTTTGCAATCTACATAGTATACACAATCGAAAGACAACAAAACAAACAGATAGCTGAACTATAACACAAAAGGAGAACAGTAAAATTACACCCTTGAATATATCCCAAAGAGGAGAACAGGTGCAAACACAAAAATTGTGTACCAGCTTCACACAAGATGGCCATCAGGTCCACATATTTACATTCATTCTGAGTTTTGTATGAGAAGTACAAATATCAAACAAATACATCAATTCTAGTCTCTCTTGGTGCTTCCCAGTGCCCCTTCCCACAGCCTTCATTATTCTTATTATAATTGTTGTTGTTGTTATTGTATGCTTGTACAATACTTGACTATGTTTTCTTCTTTTGTTGATAGCCGTGCACTTCTACAAAAACGCCAATTTTTCCACTCACACAGAGCTCAGGTAATTGTTGGCTTTAGGGTTTAGGGTGTAAATGAAAATTAACCGTCCTGTCCCAAAACTCTATGGTCCATATAAAACGTTTCTACTATTGGCACAGACTTTTATGTTTGTGCAAGTTAAATGGCCCATTGAATGGCATGAGTCTATAGAAATGAAAAATTGCACTCACTATCCAAAAACACAGTAAATATTATGTAATAAGAATAGGGTTTACAAATCATGCCTCACATACTTATCTCTGTTTACAAAGTCAAAACATTTGATCCGAACTGCTCAACATGATCTACATATTAAAATTTCCTTGGAGGCAAAAAAATGTTTTTGGAATTTTTTTACTAGATAGGTAGAAAATCATTGTTTTCAGAAAATTTTGGACCATCCAAAAACAGCGATTTTGTACATATCTGAAAAAATAGTAAAAAAGTTCCATAAAATATAAAATTTGGCCTGCATGCAAATTTAATATGGAGATCATGTTGCTGGTTGGGATTGACTGTTTGGACTTTGAATTTGGAGATAAAGATGTGAGGCATGATCGAGGTAATAAACCTTTCTACCATTTTATCGATAATTGTAGGTAAGTTCTCATGCTCTTGTTCAATCCTTTTGTAGCCAATGGCTCTAGAGCAGGTATTCTCAGATCGTGACAGTGAAGATGAAGTTGATGATGACATTGCCGATTTTGAAGACCGTCGAGTCAGTAATTATCGCCTTGTTATGCAAGCCCTCAATTTGTAAAATTTATATAAAACACTAAGAATGAGGATATGGTACTATGCATAGGTTCTGTACTATGGATTGATATTTCTTTTTTCATAGTCTAAATAGTTGATTTGATCGTTCAACATGATTTCCATATGAAATGTACATGTAGATCAAATTTTACATTTTTCAGAATTTTATTACTATTTTTTAGATAGGTAGGAATCACTTGACTAAAGATTCTTAGACCATTTCAAAGTAGTGATTTTCTACTTAAATAAAAAAATAGTAAATAATTCTAAAAAATATAATATTTAGTCTTCAAATATATTTTCATATGGAAATCATGTTGAACAGTTCAGGTCAACTATTTAGACTTTTAAAGCAAAAATATTGGTCAGTAGTACGGACCAATCTGTGCTATGCATAGTACCGTAGCCTCAAACACTAATAATGGAAATGTTAAGTAGTTTTATATTGAAATATTTCTTTAGATGCTTGATGATTTCGTGGACGTGACAAAAGATGAGAAGCAGATCATGCATCTCTGGAATTCCTTTGTCCGAAAACAAAGGTACCATCCTTAGTTCTCTGCTGATGATCTTTCCATAATATCATCCATTCTGCACTGTTGCAATTTGGATCTGAAATCTGTTTTCACAATTTTTTTTTTATTTGAAGAGTTTTGGCTGATGGTCATATTGCATGGGCATGTGGGGCTTTCTCAAGGCTCCATGGAAAGGATCTCGTGCAAGCTCCCTCTTTACTATGGTACGTTACATTCTGTTGAATTTCACTAAGGTTGAATTCAATAGAAAGCTGTGTTGTTTCTCTATGATGTGTATATCAATTATTCATATTTCATCATCTTTCTTTGCTCCATATAATATTATATTCTCCTCTTTGTAGGTGCTGGAGGTTATTTATGATAAAATTATGGAATCACAGTCTGTTAGATGCACGTACTATGAACAACTGCGGTTTGATCCTTGAAAGTTTCAAAAATGAAAGCTCTGAGCAAAAGCAAATTTGATGGATATCATGGTACCTAAGCAAATCCTCAAATTTGATTAATTAGTTCAGGTCACCTGGCAAATCTTCTTTTCTTTAGATGCAATTAATTGGTTTGATTTAATTTAGAAACTTCCCTGACCTAGTATTGTTATAAATTAAAAGGTCGATTTATTACTTGATAGTATTTGTATATCAGTGCGCATACTACTGTTTTGCGTCAATTTCTGTATTGAAATTTTCTGAAGATGTTCTTTGGTGAATATTTCGGCTGCATTTAGCAACCAAAATGACTTTGTTTATATTGCCATCAAACCCAGTTAAAGGGTTTCATGTGCACAGAAGAATATAAGAAAAGAAAAATAAGAATAAACTTTAAAAGAAAAAAAAAATCTGTCCGCACAATCTTTTAATACGAAATATATATAAGGGTTTAATGCAATTCGATGATTTCTACTTGCACAAATTTGTACATATTTGGTGGTCCAAGTCAGAAATTCAAAGGCAATTCATAATCAGATCTCTTAATCCCTGGATTCCAAGGTATAGGAATCATGAGCATGAAACTTGGAAGTTTTTAGTAAAGTAGAGAAGAATCATTACTCACAATCTCACATTGGTTTTGCTAATCAAGAACGTACTCTAAGAGAAAACATTTGATATAAGACCAAGGGTTTTCCTAAACATCATTACTAAAATGATAAAAAAAATAGGGTAAATTTCTAGTGTGCCCATGTAAAATCTTAAAATAGCCAATATTCTCATCAAAACAACATAATATCCAATATCCCCATACAAACTTCATATTATTTCTTTTATCCCCATTTTACATATTTAAATTTTTTCTGGAAAAGTCAATTTTAACAAAAGCTGCGGGTTTCCTTCCGGTCGGTAAGAGAATGGGAATTTCATTGTAAACTTTTGGCTTTCAGTTGCTTCCAGCCACTATAGAATTTATCACCGGTGTTATACAACAAAAAATCATTAACTTTTGTCGAATCCATTCAAGTGCAACATTCACTTTGATCAAATCAAAAAAAAGAAAAGAAAAAAAGATCCATAACATTAGCACGCTTTTTTTTTTTTTTTTTCCTTTTATTCAATCACGGGTGCTACATTAATGCTACTGGAGTCACATGCACATTCAACAATAAACCCATTTTCTTTTTTACTTTAGTCAATTAAAAAAAAAAAATTCTCTAAGTGTCATATTGTTCATATGCTGAGTAAATTAAGATATAAGAGAGACCAAATAATATCTCAATTCTAATTAAATTAAAATAAATAACAAAAAAAAGTTGCTGGACTCTCATAAGCTGGCTTGCCAAATTTAAAAAAAAAACAGACTAAGGTCAAAAGGGATGAGATCCGAAGATTACATGAGGTTGGATCTCAGGCAATTTTCAAGATCAAGAATACCAGCCATTAATAGAATTTGGTTACAGAAGCAGTTTGTAGAGCAGTGCCCGGTCAAACTTTATTTTCAATTCTCTAAATAATGAGATATTAATTAAAGATGAGCTATATTAGTTTCTATTGTTTTATTATCTATTGTGACAGTTGTATGCAACTTTATTTTCTTATTGTTTTATTTTAAAGAAGTTATACAAAAAAAGAGTGCTTATGTGGATATTAATAATTGAATGATTGATTGTCTTAGACTCAGTCCACCATCAAAATAAGCAGTTCATTTAAGGAACCCAAAGAACGAAGAAGAAAGAATGAAGCCCAACGAAGGTCTGAAGTCCACGACGTGTGCAGAAAAAGATATTTAAGCATGCTTTGTTTATTCATTTTTTTTTTCTTGAGCTCTGGTGAAGGATGTTAATTTCCATATAGAATTTTACTGAAATTCTTTCTTGACTGTCTTGTACATATAAACATTTTTTCTATAATAGTACTTATATATCGTCAAATTGGTCAAATAACCAAACAATGTATTTTTACATAATTGAGGAAAATGCACCAAGTTTTCTGGTATCGACAGTTCAACACTATCGCCACATAGTACTAGTGCAATTGTTCCCTTCAGCAATACCACAATGTTACAGTTAGCACCAGGTACATCTTGTACAAGCTGTGCGATGCTTGATTGACTATCTCAAACGGCTAGCTGTTAATAGCTAGCTCATGACAGGCTACTCCATATTTTTGTTAGGATGTTTCTGAGCAGTTGGTTAATTAAGTTTATTTATTTTCCAGAGCCACTGATATATGAGTAGGGGTGAAAACAGAGCGGATACGGAGCGGATAATGCTGATACCATATCCATATCCGTCGGATAATGAGCGGATACGGATAGTAAACGGATATCAAAATTCAAAACCAAATTCGCTTTAAACGGATACGGATACGGAACGGATAGTCTACGGATACGGATTCGAATACGGATATAAAACGAATAATAGTCGGATAATTAAGATATATGAACTTCTAAGATACAAATATTAATTAAAATATTAAATATAAATATTAATGAACTTATAAGAGATGGGAGATAATCTATTCATATATATATATATAGAGTTAGGCTGGGGTGCTATGGATAGCATAGTGACCTCCCGTGCTACGGCTCAATATTCAAGTTTTCAAAATCCAAACGGTCGATCCAAACCGTTCATTATTTAATCCATATTGAAATGTGCTTGGAGACCAAATTTTACATTTTTTGGAATTTTTTTGCTATTTATTAAGCATTTTTGAAACCGCTGTTTTCCAGTGGTGCAGAATTTTAATAAAAACAGCGATTTTGAAACTATCTTAATAAATAGTAAAAAAATTCCAAAAAATGTAAAATTTGGTCTCCAAGCACATTTCAATATGGATTAAACAATGAACGGTTTGGATCGACCATTTGGATTTTGAAAACTTGAATATTGAGCCATAGCACGGGAGGCCACTATGCTATCCATAGCACCCCAGCCTAACTCTCTCTCTCTCTCTATATATATATCAAATAAGTGTATGGTAACAAAAGATGTTGTGGTGTAATGGTTTGAAACTTAGTTTAAAGGTATTGAGATGGGAGGACATGGATTCAAATCCCACCTATAACAAATATTTATTCCTCTTTTATATAAGTCTGGCCAAACTATCTGAATTCGGATAATCCAGATATCCGCTTTGTTTAGGACTTCGTATCTGAATCCGTATCCAGATCTTTTATGGATTTCCGAAAATTATCCGAATCCGGATTATATCCAGATACGGAGCGGATATCCGCCGGATAATCCGGCTCCGTTTTCACCCCCATATATGAGACTTGTCGGTGTACACTGACGTCTGTCATGACAAGCTAAAAAAAATACATTTTATTAATTCTAGACAGTGACAATTAATTGTCTCTCTTGTGTTACAATAACTGTTATGACCAATAGAGGTTTTGCTCTAATTTTGAGATTATCAATAGACTCATGTTAGATCAAGTGCTACTGTACAATGTCTACAGTTTCTTATACATGCTGACCATGTAAATTAATCTCTCGAATGAGATCTTTTTGGCATTTTTGATCTTGAAATTTTTTTCTTATACATTCAGGCCACTTGATCTGAGCTTGCTTTTTAAGTTGGTGAGCTGGAGTGTGATCTGTCTTTGAGATCATTTTTGGCAGCTTTTGAGAGTCCAGTATTGTTCTTGTTATTTCTACCAATTTAATAAGAACTGAGAAGTAATATGTTAATTATTTGGTCTTCTCCAATATCTTAATTTATTCAGCAAATGAACAATATGACACTTTATCTAGTAGCAGCGACATTAGAAATTAAATGAAGAAATGATATGAGGTTCGTTTCTTAAATACAAGGATGAAATTTGTATCACAAGGATTCCATTCAATCACACTATTGCAGCTTCTAATCTAAAATACAATCATGAGTTTCCAACTTCTCAACTAAACAGAAAACACAAGATATAAATAATTGCCAAACACACAAAGGCCTATGCCGGATAAATGATGCAGACGCCTTTTGTGTGTGCTATGCTGGTTAAATAAATTGTTTTTATTAATAAGTTAATTAATCAATGTGTGTGTCTGGAAAAAATAGTGTGATTAAATGTACGCCTTTAGTCAATTTAAAAAAAAAGGTATAATCTAATTCTCTATACTGGACTGCTAGTGGTCTAGTGCTGGGCTTTAGTCTAGTCACCAATTGCGCACATGCAGCAAGGCATTTTTTTTTTTTTTAAGTATCAGGAGTATAGTCAACAGTTGCACGCCAGAAAAATATAAACTTGATGAGGTTAATAATTTTTTTTGAGGTAACATTTGGCATTAATTTATATCTTTTGTTTACTGTTTAGTTGAGTAGTTGGAAACTCATGATTGAGTTTTACGTTAGAAGCTGTAATAGTGTGATTAAATGGAATCCTTGCGATACAAAACTCATCGTTTCTATTTAAGAAACGAACCCCATATATCATTTCTTCATTTAATTTATGTTGTCGTTGCTATTAGAAATAGTGTCATATTGTTTATATGTTGAGTAAATTAAGATATTGGAAGTTATACTGGTACGTTAGACATGTAGAAATGATGAAATAATTAGTTAAATACCCTGCATGCTGCACTGAAAATTAGCGCACCATGATTTAACTACCTTCGTTTACTATTTTGGTTAAGGAGAGGATTGCATGGTCACAAGTTTTTAATAACACTAATTATCACAGTACCTATATGTGTTATTTTACTATCTCACACTTTAACAATGAATCCGAAAGTTAACATTATAAAATCATTCATTTAGAATGTAAAAATCATACATTTGAAGTTTCATCTCTAATAAATAGTTATTTTATTGTACAATAAGTAACCTCATATCGAAAGTTCCGTGAGAAAAATATGAGTTCATATTCACCTACTTTTAGAACACAATGTGAACTAATAAAAAAATATATTATATTTTCTATTCTTCTGCATAAGTAATTAAATGTGATGGTGGAGGATACTGAAAATGCATCATATTAGTGAGCTTATTTGAGGGTTCTGTTATTTTACATTAATTTGATGTAAAATACATAATCAAATTCACAAATGTTGCGATGATATTGTGTGTCGAGCGGGTTGTAAGCTGGTCCACCAGACGAGGTCTGACAACCTTCTGACATGACCCAGAAGTTGAAGTTTATTTTCTGCACAACAACTATGTGAATCATGCAGATGTTCTGCACGGGATTCATGATATATTTTTTCATAGTTAATGGTACGGATATACAAATTTTTAATAATTTTTGTATAGGAGCATATGGTGGAATGTTTATTATTGTTTCATATATCAAATTTTTATTTGTTTTTGAAGTGCTGGCGGGCGTAACATAAATAATTAGCTAGTGTTTTTGAAGTACTCGCTGGAGTTATATTTTCATGCAAATACACTATGACAGTTTAAAATTATTGTTTCATAAAAAAAAGAAAGTTTAAATTTACTGTTTACATCCAATTTAAATACATAATCTTTGGGTTAATTAATTGAGGTTACCATTTCCAAGTTTATCATGAAATTATGATGTTGTTTGCCTAGGTGGGACCCACATGCAGTTAAAACACTAGTTAAAGTATGTTTACATGGGTATATCGCACTTTGCATCATTTGATGAAAAACTTGAATGGCAGATTCATACAATTCTTTGAAGCAATTAATATTCCGAAATTAGAGTGTGTCACTTACCAAATTCCACTGAGGCATTTTGTCAAACACCATCATTGCATGCATTACTCATAAGAGTACATCTTGAATATAGATATAGTGCTATAGCCAGTATTTAAAACGGGGTGGCGTAGAATATTTTAGTTGGGCCCGGTCTGCTTGTCTCTGCTCAAACAAGTTCCTGCGTTGTTGCTCATCTTTTCTTCACAAATCGTTCTTTTTAGCTTGAATTGCTTTGCCAATCGTCCTGTTGGGAGTAGCTCTTTTTCTTCTTTGTTTGTTTTGAACTATTTGGGTATTTCACACGATCCGGGTTTTGCTATACCAAACGGACTATGGGTCTATAGAGAGAGAAAATCTAGTGAATAGGATTTAGAAAAAAAAATCTGCGACACTAAGTTTGAGCCTAACAATGTAAAAAGTGACGCCATAATCGGATATATCACAACACAACACGTGTGCTGGTTGTGTGCCGTAATTTGCATATTTTGTACTGTATTTATTCACGTGATGTGATTATTTTTGAGAAAATTAGCACGATACGAAATATCATGCGAAAGATCGATTTTGTCATGACACGACACAATACATAGTCATGCGAGTTACTTGCGATTTGGATTATTATATCTTGATCGAATGGTGAATCTTAAATAAACTAATTTACATTATGAAAAAAGTTAAAATTTAAAGAAACGTGATTATTCATGTGATGTGACTATTTATTTGAATTTGAACATGATATGATACAACAAATAGAAATATGACTTGAACACAACACAACACGTGACCAGTTATGGCACAACACGTATTTAGTTTGAATTGCAAAAAATAGAGATGAAATTAGACTGTAGTTGAAAAATTCGAGTTTTAAGATAGGATAAAATTTAATTTGAGAGTAGGACAATAATTCAATTACATCGACACGTATTCATATATATGACACATTCGGGTAACGATAATGCAAATGTGGCGCAATGATTATATTTACACGCGCGTATTCCTTCTTTGATCTCGTTTTCTCTTCTGGTCTATTAATTGAGCATCAAAGAATTACCTACGTGATAAGAGTACTTAATTAATAGGTATAACTTTTTTGGTAATTATTATATTTATCTTTTATACTCTATATAGAGTTTTGATCTAGTTGTATTGTAATGTGGTATTACCATTTTTTGTCTGAATTTTAGCATTATATTGAAATAATTTTGCCTGTAAATTATTAATTAAATTAAATAAGTTCCTCACTTTATTTATTTTAGATTAAAAATATTCTGATGTCACCAATATGGTTGCAATTAATCTAAACTTTCTAATTCTTTGAATCTTTCCGGATCAACAGGAGAATATATATGTGAACTGCTTTCTCGCGATTATATATATTTTAGTTACCACCTCAATTTTTTATAATTTATATTTTACCACTGTTTAGTATAAAATTCAAAAGCTACCACATACGCAAACTTAGTACGTGTACTAAATATCTATTTTTATAACTTAATTATTAACCGAAACAGAACAAAAAAGAGCCCTAAAAAAAGGTGTGCATACTGAGTCTGCACACGTGTTGGTTTCTGAATTTTAATCCAAACTGTGATAAAGTGTGAATTATAGAAATATGAGGCGGTAACTAATTTTTTTTGGCTCTCTGCGTTATGAAGAAATTGTTGTTTAATTTTTTTTTTCATATACCAATATAATTTTTTTAAAGTGTTCACAGGTGTAACATAAATAATTAACAGTATGCTTACACGATCGATATATCATTGTGAATAACTAATAAATTACACATAAAATAAATTCTAGAGAAATAAAACTATATATAAAATAGAGGTACCCAGAAATGATCGAAGTTAATAGATAAAAGATCGAGGTACCCAGAAATGCTAAATGTAAATTTTTTAATGAGTAATATTTTCATGCAACTACACTATGGAAGTTCCAAAGTGTTTATATATGATAGTCAATTTGAATATATACGTTTAACAAAATAGAGACATCATATTGTTAAAATTTTACCACCTACATAGGATTTTCTGTTATAAATTCTAATCCAATGTGGAAATTTCATTGTCAATTTATGAAATGTGTGAAAATTTCATAATTTGTAAGATTTCTTTAAAATAAATCACTTTTTAATTCCTACGATTGGCAAAATCATAAATTTTCATTTACTGACATTAATTACTAATTATACAATGGACTTTCAATTCTAATTTCTAATCCAATGTGATAATTTCTAATTAACTTTAAAAATGAAAAATGCTCTAATTAGTTTCTATTATTCTTATGGCAGCTGGATTGAAACATTTTTTTTGGACTCGAGTCGTTAGTTCATATTCTTTTTTTTTTAAAGTAAAAAAATATATACAAATTAATGTGTTTTTTTATTTGAAATAAATTTCAATATTGGTGCCTTATGGTTGCAATTTCATACAAATAATGGAAAATTATCTTTAAAATTATCCATATATTGTTGCTAATATATAAAAAGGTATCATATATGGGTCCATGCTTCATGTTTTGCCCTGCCACGCAAAGCCTATTATTGATCCATGCAGCATTTTTGCCCCATGTTAATTTTCTTTCTCATTTTGCATTTCTCTACTATATAATCCTTGATTGATAAACTGATAAACGGAATCTGAATTTGGTTACTGAGGAATAACTGAGGCACAATTGCATATATAGATAATACATAACAAAGTTTGTTTTTGGTTTATGAATTATTCCAAAGTATCAAATATAATCTGTCCTTTATTAATAATAAATTTCCACCTACATAATTTATCTAAAAACAACTAACGCCTAATATATATCCTAGACCAGATATTAGATCAGTAGCCAGTTTCGGAAAAAAAAAATGTATTTTATTATTTCTAGACAGTGACAATTGACCGTCTCTCTTGTGTTACAATATCTGTGATAATCAATAAAAGTGTTGCTCTAATTTTGAGACTATGAATAGACTCATGTTGGATCAAGATCTCCTCTACAAAGTCTGCAGCTTCTTATGCATGCAAGCCATGTAAATTAATCTCTCAAATTATATATCTTTAGCATTTTTATGTTCAAAATGGTTTGAGATGCAATCCTATAAAAATTTCAGAACTCATCCCGGGAACCTGACTTGATTTTGTGTTGACAAGCTAAGGTGTGATCTCTTTACTACAAGAATGGAATAGTATCCGCGAGGGTAAAAAGTGACTATCTGCAAAGGTATACTGACATAAAGATATTTTTTCGATTAGTGATGGTAGTATCCGAGAAAATTACCGGCAGTATTCCTAGCAGTCCATTCTTGTAGTAATTTCTTGAAAGCACTTTTGGCAGGTTCTTTGAGTCCAACAACTTTCTTGTTATTTATTTCATTTAAATAAGAATTGAGAAATAAGATGTTAACTATTTGGTCTTCTCCAATTTCTTAATTTATTCAGCAAATGAACAATATGACACTTTATCTAGTAGCAGAGACATTAGAAATTAAATGTAGAAATGATATGAGGTTCGTTTCTTAAATAGAAGGATGACTTTTGTATCACAAGGTGTCCATTTAACCACAGTATTTCAGTTTCTAACCTAAAACACAATCATGAGTTTCCAACTTCTCAACTAATTAAACGGTAAACATAAGACATAAATAAATGCCATGCAACTGTTACCTTAATAAATTATTAACCTATCTCGCATGCGACTGTTGACTAACACTAGGCCATGGTATTAGATTACAGCCTTTTTTTTAATTGACTAAAGGAAAAAAAGAAAATGGTTTTAATATTTTTAATGTGCATCTGATCTCTCAATCGATTTAGTATGAAAAATATCAGGTCCAAGTAAAATTTAGTTTCATATATATTTTTTTCTTCCAAGAATTGATATAAAAACTATATCAAATTACACGGAAAAGAACTGTGGTGTTCTCCTTTTGTATTGCCAATTTGCCACTAAATTCGTTGTTATTTATAAAGGTGTTTTCTTTGTCTGTCAATGGAACCCACATCTATCGGTCCCTTCGCCACTAAAACCAAAAACGTTCAACGCAAATAAAATCAACTATGTACAAAGCCTACGTGGCATTTAAAAAAAAAAAATCAACTGTGTACAACGCAAAAGGTTTACAAAACTTAAAAAAGCAATATTTATGCTAATTTCAATGTTAATTATACAATCCACGTACAACCATTTTTCACCAGTCATACATATTTTTTCACATTTCAACCATTCATACAAGGGAGCAAAGGGGTCTGACAAACATCAAACCAAATTACGTTTCATGGAGGACTGTTTGATTCGTTTTTCACCAGTTATAATTTAAATTTTGCACGAATCTCAAAGTGAATCAAAGGGTCCTACCCGGACACATACTGGATTAGGTCTGATACTCATTGAAAAGAACCTGCACTCCCTTTATCTAAGCTCACCAGTGTCGAACTCAACAACCTAGCCGATTAACAAGTCGGCAGTATCCAGCTGAAACAGGAACCCACGGAACCGGGTATGCGCCCGCAACCCATTTCTGGTCAAAACCTGTAGTTGTTGCCTCCATCTCCTACACATTTTGGGGCTTCATTTTGCCATTTCTACCACTGCCGCATATCCTCACCTGTTTGTAACTTTTTGTTTGACCAAATTCATTTAATAGAGTCATTACTACACTAATCAAGTTATTTTCCTCTTGTGAGTAAATCCGATTTTGTTAATTAAGTCTTCAACAAAATCGCAACACCAGTTCTGTTAATAAAAACGAAGTGATCTGATGGGATAATATAGCGCGAATCTCGATAAGTTTCAAAACCTAAACCCAACGCCAAGGAGTCGAGAAACTGACAGCGTGCCCTTTGTCAACAAAGCAAAGAGAAAATCAAAATTAATCGGGAAAGACTGAGATGCTAATGGACTCGGTCCATTTAAGGAACCCAAAGAATGAAGCCCAAGGAAGCTCGAAGTCCGCAAAAAAGAAATTCAAGCATGCTCTGTTTGTTTATTCTTTTTAAGCATGCTTTGTTTGTTCATTATTTTTTTTCTCTTGAGCTCTGGTGTAGGATGTTAATTTACATATGGCATTTTACTGAAATTCTTTCTTGACTGTCTTATACCTATAAACAATTTTTCTATAATAGAACTTATATATCATCAAATTGGTCAAATAACCAAACAATGTAATTTTGCATAATTGAGAAGAATGCACCAAGTTTTCAGGTATGGACACTAATAGTACTAGTGCAATTGTTCTCTTCAGAAATACTTAAGTGCTACAGTTGGCACTTGGAACCAGGTACATCTTGTACAAGCTGTGTGATGCTCGTTTGACTATCTCAAACGTCTGGAAGTTAACAGCTCATGACAAGCTACTCCTTTATGTTAGGAGTTTTCTTAACAATAGTTTGTTAATTAAGTTTATTTATGTAGGATGTTAATTTACATATGCATTTTACTGAAACTCTTTCTTGACTGTCTTATACGGTTATATGATTATATCTAACCATGTACTTGTGCATCCTTAAATTGGTAAAATAACCAACCATGTATTTTTGCATAATTGAGAAGAATGCACCAAGTTTTCAGGTACTGACACTATCGCCACATAGTACTAGTGCAATTGTTCCCTTCAGATTTCTGAACAAGTTTGTCAATTTAGTCTATTTAATTTTCCAGATCATGATACATGAGAATTATCGGTGTACACTCGACGTCTGTTTGACACATTAATTAACTTAATTCTTTCTTTCCAGACACACAGAAAAGTATTTAGTTCCTTCAGTATCCTTTGGGTATATTTCATGTGGGTTTATTGGAATGATGCATGGCCAATATCATGTAGAGTTTAATCCATTTAAGGTCCTGCAGAGTGCAGAGGCTGTTGTGTGTGCTGCTGGTTAAATAATTTAATTTATTAATAAGTTAATTAACACGGTGCTACAATGCTACTGGAGTCGCAAGCACATTCAAAGGTATGTATACTCTAGTACTCTATATTGGACTGCTAGTGCTAGGCTTTAGTATAGTCAATAATTGTAGCCTTGTAGGCTATAGTATAGTCAACAGTTGCATGCACGCCAGAAAAAATATAAACTTGATGAAGTTAATAATTTCCTTTTGAGGTAACATTTGGGATTTATTTATATCTTTTGTTTACCGTTTAGTTGAGAAGTTGGAAATTCATGATTGAGTTTTAGGTTAGAAGCTGCAATAGTGTGATTAAATGGAATCCTTGTGATACAGAACCCATCCTTCTATCTAAGAAACGAACGCCATATAATTTCTTCATTTATTTTCTGATATGGTTGCTATTTAATAAAGTGTCATATTTTTCATATGATGAGTAAATTAAGATATTGGAGATGACCAATTGTAAATAACATTTTATCTTTCAATTCTTATTAAATTGAAATAAATAACAAGAAAGTTGTTGTTATATAATGTTGCATTCAAGTGAAAAGGTTCTCACGAACTTAAAAAAGCTGGCACAATTCAAATTAACGAGGTCTGAAGATTACACAAGATTAATTACATTTGTAACAATTTTCAAGATCAAGAACGCCAACAATAGCATTTGGGAGATAGACGCATGAGAAGTTGTAGATTATGTAAATCAGCGCTTAGTGCAAACTTAATTTTCTATTTTCTAATTAATTTAATAAATGAAGATGATATAATTTAATTTCTATTGTTTTATATTTTTTTTAGAGAAGGATTCAAATGCCTCCATTTTTTGTGCCTCCATCATATATTTCCATTTTTAAAAACTTAAATAACTTAAAGTTTAAAACTTAAATGTCAAAATAAATGCCGTTGGATATGAACTATATCATTTTATCTATGCACATGTAAAAAATTATGGCATTTCAACTTTGTTTTGATCATCATCTTGAGTTTGTAAAAATGTATACAAATGTAGATAATTTCTAGATGTTGATTTTTCAACTTATTGATTCATATAAAAACAAAATCAAAATGTGATAATTTTTTATGGGCATATAGAGAAAATAACATAGATTAGATCTAATGGTTTTATTTTGACGTTTAAGTTTTAAAATTTGAGTTATTTAATTTTTTAAAAATAGAGGCATGATCAAGACACAAAAAATGGAGGCATTTGAACTCTCCTCTTTTTTTTTTTTTTTTTTATTATAGTTTGCAACTTTATTTTTTGTACTTAGAGTCGTTAGTTTTTAGTGTTTGTGTGTTTCAATGTAAAGAAATTCTACGAAAAAAAAAATCAACTTATCTTATAAGTTAGCCGGCCATAACATGGTTTTGAAAGCGGTACCACAAATCAAAACACGTTTATTCATTTATTTGACGCGGTAGATGTATTTAAATAAAGGTACAAAGAGGATACTATTATAAAATAAAGATAAACAAGCATAAAGAACAATAAACAAGATAGAGATGACATAAAAGATGGTAATCTCTTTATTCATATATTTCTCGTATATGTATACAATACAAGATTACAAAATCTCTATTTATATGTTACAAATTATAAATGAAAACCATACAAATAATAAATGAAGAAATGAATTTCAATAGTAGTAGGCATCAATATGCATGGAGCAGTGGAGAAATAAATTGAGGATTAATATGAGAGTTACATAATGAATGATATCCACACATTTAATATTTATTCATAACATTCTCCCTTGGATGTCTATTATATAAGAATATGTCTCATTAAAACCTTATTAGAAAAAATCCTATGAGATAAAAACCTAGTGAAGGAAAAATAGTACAATATTCTTCTAAATATGCAACTACATCCTTATCAGGAAAATCCAGTGGGAAAAACCATGGTTAAACCGTGTACGATTTCGACTGGAGTTGAAACCATACTTTGTACGGTTTAAACCGTGTATGATTTCTGATCAAATCATGTTTCTGATCGGGCATGTGTGTTTCTAATCAAACCGTGTACGATTTCGACTGGAGTTGAAACCATACTTTGTACGGTTTATCCAAACGTGTGAGGATGGTGACAGAGCCTCATGCTATTGAGTAACTTTGCAACTAACAGGTATTAGCAATAGCATGCAGATGGTGACAGAACCGTGCGCTATTGCTATGACAACCAAAACCTAGATTAAATAAGTTTGAATGATAGAATGTCTGATTTCTTAGAAGCCCATCTTCTAAACACTTAATCTACTACTATTTCTTTGTTGTAATCCAACATTACAACTGAGAAACTAACAAACAATCAACCAACCTAAAGGAACTGATAACTTAGATCTTAGATCTCTTAATACACCATCCCTACAAATTGACACCCCAATCTATACTACACGGTAGATTCATACACTTGTAAATCGACAGTAAGTAGAAATTAGGGTTATAAATATTATTAGCATTGATTTCCACCCTATCATAGTACATATTGTAATCTATTTTGGATGTTAATTAATTTGGTAATATTAATTATTATACCACTAGGTGCATTCCTTAATTGGATTTATTTTAATTTAACTTTCTTATGTACATAGTAGCATATTTATTTTTTAATTGTATGTATGAACTTATGATAACAATGAGTATTTATTGATTATGAACTAATTGGTACTTTAATTAATTTTGGTAACAATGAGTATTTTTAATCTTGCTACTTAATTTAATCTTGATTATGAACTGATGACAACGATGAGTATTTATTGTTTTTAATTTAGCTAGCTAGTGATATTTTAATCTTGGTACCTTAATTATGAACCTTTTATGTTAATGAATTATGACACAAAAATTTCAGGAGCCCGTGTGTTATTATTTACTTAGATATTATTGAGTTGGTATTATATATGTATGTAATTACTCATTACATATAATTGACGAGTATAGCTCCAAATTAACTTAATGACATAATACATCACAAGGAATATAGTTGAGAATATCGCCATCCGTTCAATAAGAAACACAGTTGGTATTGATCAAACTAATGCTGACGGCTCATCTATATCACAGATGGTAAAGATCACCATATCTATACCATTGGTTTAATAGCCCAACTGATGTGAAAGAGTCAATCAAAACCAATGGTTGGGTAAAAAATAACCGATCGAAAAGAAAGGGCCATCAAAGCCATTAGTGTTTTAAACGCCAACCAATGGTAAAAAGGTTCAACGTAATTACAGTGCTGCCACTCGTGACGAATGCCATATGTGCGGAAGCACATCCGATGGTAAAGGGGTGATGGCAAAATGTTTTTTGTAGTAGTGATCACACATTTACTTGGCCCATCAACCTACATCTCAAACAGAAATAAAAACAAAATAACAAAACAGAATTAGCTACAAAGCTCAATAACTGGTTATTTAAGGATGCGCTTCTCTATAATTGGCTTAATTTAATAACCATTCAAATAGGCTGAATTAATCCACAAAAGTTCACATCATTTTCAACCATCGAACCCGACTGTGACTAGCATTCCCCGCATATCGGTCCCGACCACGACTAGTAGTCCCCATGTACCAAACGAATCAAATTCCAACCTCAGACCCGCTATCCCATTAAATATGTCATCATAATCTAATATACAATACCAATATCTAAATCAACTATACAAAATGAAAACATATATTATAGAGAAGTCTAGTTACTTTATAGCGAGATATATATTTCATATCAGATCAAAATGACTCTGAATCAGTGCGATGTAGTAGAAATTCGAATTGGAAGTGATACAGAGAGACAACATTAATGTAGTTAATAAAAATGAGGGGAGAGAATTAACATAGTTATGAGGGTCTGTAACTCTCTATTAATATGATGGTTTTGAAATGAGCAGATGAAATGAAAGGGTTTCAATATAAACGAAAGGATTCAAGATGAAATGATCGGTTTGGAAAATTTGAAAGATATAAAACAAAATACCTCTCTTCTAAAATTGTTAACAAAATATTCTTGTGGACTCCAATTTTCCCCTTTTTTATCCCTCTCTCTGAATTACTCCCTTCCCTTTCTTTTTAAATATCTCCTCTCTCATATTGGCCATAGGAATATTTTTTTTTTCCAAAACTACACTGCCATTTAAATTTTTAGCAAAATGCATAAAGATACTTATTTGTGAATTAACGTTTAGTCTGTTATGGAGTCTAGAAGTCATCCCTGAAGTACTAGTATCTCTTACAGTTGTAATCCATATATATATATACATTCATTCATTTCTCAATAGATAAGAAGCTCCAGTGACAACAATTTCAGTTGAATATTTCCTGTCAAACTCACGAATAGTTGGATAAGTGTTGTACACAATAAATTATATTTATAGTTTTATATTCCAAAAAAAGAGAGATAATTTTCATTAAATCAAAGTATCAGTAATAAAAAAAACTCCATTAATTGAGTTTATGCAACAATAACTCAGAATTTTTAATTCATTATCAAACAAAAAAAGAAAAGGGACAAATCAGATTATCACATCTTAGTTTGATCATTCCTAAATCTGATTAGGCCAGCAAATCAAAAAAAAAAAAAAATTGACAAAAAACTCTTCATTTTTCATACAGATATATAATAGCAACTGACTCTGAGTTAACCTAATGATTTAAAGATCAAGTTAAAGTTTTGAGTCAATAAAGACGAATGAAAAGTTAAGAAACAGGAGAACGTTTCGCACTAAATTATGAAGAACTAAACTGATCAGGCTAATAGCTATTAATAAGGCCAATTTGTTGTATTGTAAAAAGTTCCAAAATACAACTTAATTCTCAATAAAAACAAAAAAAAAAGTTAGGAATCAAATAATTTGCTGAATAATGTATCCACCTTTTTTTTCCTTCCAAGAAATAATTTATTGGCATATATAACAATTAAAATGGGTTCAGATAATACAATGGAACCATAGTTTTTTATTTATTTATTTATTTTTTATTTTTTATTTGAAGACTTGGTATAATGGAACCATAGTTCATAACCTTTTTCATCTCAAACATACATTTAAGGATGAAAGCTGCAAACATCGTATCTAATCCTTCCATAAAAAAAAATCAAATTGTTTTGAAATATTGTCATCGTACAACATTTAGTTTTTAAAAGGATTTAGTAGTCTCAAGCATCACAAATTATTTGAAGCTAGTCTACCAAGCATGCTATCAATTTGAAGAATTGTCACTTGTCTTATCAGACAAAATAATTCAATTCACTTGATTATCTTCTGGTATTTTGAAAACTAATTAATAAATACTCAAGTGCCAGATAAGTAGAAAGGATAAAGAAAAAGGAGAAAGGAGAAGGTGAAGGGAGTAACTAAGAGGGAAGAGGAAGAAGAGGTGAGGGAGGATAAATTGGGACCCACAAGGGTATTTTGTTAATAATTTTAGAAGAGGGCATGGATAGTTTTTAAAAGGAGGGCATTTTATAAAATTTTCCCTCCAATTGAAGGTATTTGGAGCACTCTAGTAGCGTCTCCAGATGGTAAGATAACAGGGCATTTACAATCCTAATACGACACTCCAATTGATGGTGTTTGGACCACAATATTAGTCTCTATAGGGCAAGATAATAGGGCATTTATAACCCTAATACAATACTCCAATTGAAGGTGTTTGGAGCACCTTAGCAGTGCCTATATATGACAAGATAATATGATATTTATAACCTTAATACAACACTCCAATTGAAGGTGTTTGGAGCACTTTAATAGTGTCCCTATATGGCAAGATAATACAACATTAAAAACCCTAATACAACACTCCAATTGAAGGTGTTTGGACAACTCTAGTAGTGTATATGACAAGATAATAGGGCATTTACAACACTAATATAACACTCTAGTAGCATTTGGAGCACTCTAGTAGTGTCTCTAGATGACAAGATAATAAGACATTTACAAGATAATAAGGCACTCCAATTGACTGTGTTTGAAGCACTCTAGTAGTGTCTCTAGATGGAATCATAAGAGGGTAGTTGTACCCCTAATACAACACATGTGAAGGTCTTTGGAGCACTCTTGTAGTGTCTCTCTATATGGCAAGATAATAGGGCATTTACAACCCTAATACAACACTCAAATTGAAGGTGTTTGGAGCATCTAGTAGTGTCTTTAGATGACAAGATAATAAATCATTTACAACCCTAATACAAAACTTCAACTGAAGGTGTTTGGAGCACCTTAGTTGTGTCCCTATATGGTAAGATAATATGGCATTTACAATTCCAATACAACACTCCAATTAAAGGTGTTTGGAGAACTCAAATAGTGTCCCTATATCAAAAAATAATAGGGCATTTACAATCCTAATACAATACTCCAATTCAATGTGTTGGAACTCTAGTAGTGTTTATATATGGCAAGATAGGGCATTAACAACCCTAATACAATACTCCAATTGAAGGTGTTTGGAGCACTCTAGTAGTGTCACCAAATGGCACAATAATAGGGCATTTACAATCCTAATACAACTCTCCAATTGATAGTGTTTGGAGCACCTTAGTAGTGTCTCTATATAGCAAGATAATACGGCTTTTACAACCCTAATACAACACTCCAATTGAAGTTGTTTGGAGAACTCTAGTAGTGTCTCTGAATGGCAAGATAATAGGGCATTTGCAACCTTAATACCACACTTCAACTGAATGTGTTTGAAGCTAGTAGTGTCTCCCGATGGCAACATAAGAGGATAGTTGTAACCAAAATAAAACACTCCAATTGAAGGTATTTGGAGAACTCTAGTAGTATCTCTATATGGAAAGATAATATGACATTTCCAGCCCTAATACAACACTCCAATCAAAGGTGTTTGGAGCACTCAAGTAGTCATCCTAGATGACAAGATTATAGGGTATTTACAACCCTAATACAACATTCCAATTGAAGGGTTTGAAGAACTCTCGTAGTGTCTCTATATAGCAAGATAATAAGACATTTGCAACCCTAATACAACACTCCAATTGATAGTGTTTGGAGGATTCTAGTAATGTTTCCATATGGCAAGATAATAGGGCATTTACAACCCTAATACAACACTCCAATTGAAGGTGTTGGGAGCACTCTAGTAGTGTCCTTATATGGCTAAATAATAGAGCACTTACAACCTTAATACAACATTCATATTGAAGTAGTTTCAAGCACTCTAGTAGTGTCTCCACATGCCAAGATAATAGGGCATTTACAACCCTGATACAACACTCCAAATGATACTATATAGAGCAGTCTAGTATTGTCTCCAGATGACAAGATAATAGGGTGTTTACAGCCCTAATACAACATTCCAAATGAGGCGTTTACAACCCAAATACAACACCCCAATTGATGGTATTTGGAGTACTCTAGTAGTGTCTCTATTTGGCAAGATAATATGGCATTTTCTACTTTAGTACAACACTCCAATTGAAGGTCTTTGGAGGACTCTAGTAGTGTCTTTATATGGTAAGATAATAGGGCATTTACAACACTAATAAAACACCCCAATTAACGATGTTTGGAGCACTCTATAAGTGTCTTTATATGGGAATATAATAAGGCATTTACAACTCTAGTATAACACTTCAATTGAAGGTGTTTGGAGCACCCTTTTATTGTCTCTATATGGCAAGATATTGGGCACTTACAACATTAATACAACTCTTCAATTGAAGGTGTGTGGAAAACTATTATAGTGTCTCTATATGCCAAGATAATCAGCCATTTACAACCCTAGTACATCACTCCAATCAAATGTGTTTCGAGTACTCTAGTAGTGTCCCCAGATGTCAAGCTAATGGGGCAACCCTAATACAACACTGCAATCAGAAGTGTTTGGAGAACTCCAGTGGCGTCTCTATTTGGAGCATTGCAGCAAGCTAATAGGGTATTTACAACCCTAATACAACACTCTAATTTAAGGTGCTTGGAGAACTATTATAGTGTTTCTATATGGCAAGATAATAGGGCATTTACAACCCTAATACAACACCCCAATTGAAGGAGTTTGGAGAACTCTAGTAGTGCCTTTATATGGCACGATAATAGGGCATTTACAACCTTAATACAACACATTAATTGAAGATGTTTGGAGGACTCTAGTAGTGTCTTTATATGGAAAGATAATTGGGCATTTACAACCCTGATACAACACTCCAATGGAAGGTGTTTGGACAATTATTATAGTGTTTCTATATAGCAAGGGAATAGGGTATTTACAACCCTAATAGAACATATCAATTGAAGGTGTTTGGAGAAACTCTAGTAGTGTCTTTATATGGCAAGTTAATAGGGCATTTACAACCCTAATGAAACGCCCTAGTTGAAGGTGTTTGGAGCACTCGAGTAGTGTCACTAGATGGCACAATAATAGGGCATTTACAACCCTAATACAATACTCCAATTGAAGTTGTTTGGAACACCTTAGTGGTGTCTCTAGTAGTGTCCCTATATGACAAGATAATAGAGCATTTGCAACCTTAATACAACACTCCAATTCAAGTAGTGTGGAGCACTCTAGTAGTGTCTCGAGATTGCAAAACAATAAGGCATTTACAAATCTAATACAACACTCCAATTGATGGTATTTGGAGCACTCTAGTAGTGTCTCTATTTGGCAAGCTAATAGGGCATTTTCTACCCAAGTACAACACTCCAATTGAAAGTGTTTGGAGCACCCTAGTAGTGTCCCTATATGGAAAGATAATAGGGTATTTACAACCCTAATACAACACTCCAATTGAAGGTGTTCGGAGAACTCTAGTAGTGATTCTATATGACAAGATAATAGGGCAATTACAACCCTAATACAACACACCAATTGAAGGTGTTTGGAGAACTCTAGTAACGTCTCTATATGACAAGATAGTAAGGCAATTACAATCCTAAAACAACACTCCAATCGAAGGTGTTTGAAGCACTCCAGTAGTATCCCCAGATGACAAGATAACAGGTATTTACTACGCTAATACAACACTCCAATTTAAGGTGTTTGGAGCACCTTAGTAGTGTGCCTATAAGGAAAGATAATAGAGAATTTAGAACCTAAAGACAACACTCCAATTGAAGTTTATTGGAGCACTCTAGTAGTGTCTCCAATTAAAGGTGTTTGGAGTACCCTTGTATTATCTATATACGGCAAGATAATAGGGCATTGACAACACTTCAATTGAAGGTGTTTGGAGAACTATTATAGTGTCTCTATATAGAAAGATAATAGGGCATTTACAACCGTAATACAACATCCCAATTGAAAGAGTTCAGAGAACTCTAGTAGTGTCTTTATATAGCAAGATAATAGGGCATTGACAACCCTAATACAACCCTCCAATTGAAGGTGTTTGGAGAACTATTATAGTGTTTCTATATAGCAAGGTAATAGAGTATTTACAACCCTAATACAACATATCAATTGAAGGTGTTTGGAGAACTCTAGTAGTGATTTATATGGCAAGTTAATAGGGCATTTACAACCCTAATAAAACACCCCAGTTGAAGGTGTTTGGAGCACTCTAGTTGTGTCACCAGATGGCACAATAATAGGGCATTTACAACCATAATACAACTCTCCAATTGATAGTTTTTGGAGCACCTCAGTAGTGTCTATATAGCAAAATAATACGACATTTACAATCCTAATACAACACTCCAATTGAAGTTATTTAAAGCACTCTAGTTGTGTCCCTATATGGCAAGATGATAGAGCATTTACAACCTTAATACAACAGTCCAATTACTATGGAGCAGTCTAGTAGTTTCTCCAGATTGCAAGATAATTTATGAATCTAATACAACACTCCAATTTATGGTATTTGGAGAACTATTATAGTGTCTCTCTATGGCAAGATAAAAGGGCATTTACAACCATAATACAACACCCCAATTGAAGGAGTTTGGAGAACTCTAGTAGTGTCTTTATATGCCACGATAATAGGGCATTTACAACCCTAATACAACACATCATTTGAAGATGTTTGGGGGACTCTAGTAGTGTCTTTATATGGAAAGATAAGTGAGCATTTACAACCCTGAGACAACCCTCCAATTGAAGGTGTTTGGAGAACTATTATAGTGTTTCTATATAGCAAGGTAATAGGGCATTTACAACCCTAATACAACATATCAATTGAAGGTGTTTGGAGAACTCTAGTAGTGTCTTTATATGGCAAGTTAATGGGGTATCTACAACCCTAATAAAAAGCCCAAGTTGAAGGTGTTTGGAGCACTCTAGTTGTGTCATCAGATGGCACAATAATAGGGCATTTACAACTCTCCAATTGATAGTGTTTGGAGCACCTTAGTTGTGTCTCTATATAGAAAGATAATACGGCTTTTACAACCCTAATACAGCACTCTAATTAAAGTTGTTTGGACCACCCTAGTAGTGTCCCTATATGGCAAAATAATAGAGCATTTGTAACCTCAATACAACGCTCCAATTCAAGTAGTGTGGAGCATTCTAGTAATCTCAGTACAATACTCCAATTGAAAGTGTTTGGAGCACCCTAGTAGTGTCCCTATATGGAAAGATAATAGGGCATTTACAACCCTAGTACAATACTCCATTTGAAGGCGTTCGGAGAACTAGTAGTGTTTTTATATGGTAAGATAAGAGGGTAATTACAACCCTAATACAACACTCCAATCGAAGGTGTTTGGGGGCACTCTAATAGTGTCTCCAGATGGCAAGCAAATAGGGCATTTACAACCGTAATAAAACACTCTAATTGAAGGTGCTTGGAGAACTATTATAGTGTCCCTACATGGCAAGATAATAGGGCATTTATAACCCTAATACAACACCCCAAATGAAGGAGTTTGGAGAACTCTAGTAGTGTCTTTATATGGCAAGATAATAGGGTATTTACAATCCTAATACAACCCTCCAATTGAAGGTGTTTGGAGAACTATTATAGTGTTTCTATATAGCAAGGTAATATGGCATTTACAACCCTAATACAACATATCAATTGAAGGTGTTTGGAGAACTCTAGTAATGTCTTTATCTGGCAAGTTAATAGGGTATTTACAACCCTAAGAAAAAGCCCCAGTTGAAGGTGTTTCGAGAACTCTAGTAGTGTCACCAGATGGCACAATAATAGGGCATTTACAACCTTAATACAACTCTCCAATTGATATTTTTTGGAGCACCTTCGTAGTGTCTCTATATAGCAAGATAATACGACTTTTACAACCCTAATACAACACTCCAATTGAAGTTGTTTGGAGCACTCTGGTAGTGTCCCTATATGGCAAAATAATAGAGCATTTCCAACCTTAATACAACACTCCAATTCAAGTAGTGTGGAGCACTCTAGTTGTGTCTCCAGATTGCAAGATAATAAGGCATTTAAAAATCTAGTACAACACTCCAATTGATGTTATTTGGAGCACTCTAGTAGTGTCTCTATTTGGCAAGATAATATGGTATTTTCTACCCAAGTACAACACTCCAATTGAAAGTGTTTGGACCACCCTAGTAGTGTCCCTATATGGAAAGATAATAGGGCATTTACAACTCTAATACAACACTCCAATTGAAGGTATTTGGAGAACTCTAGTAGTGTTTCCATATGGCAAGATAATAGGGCAATTACAACCCTAATACAACACTCCAATTGAAGGCGTTTGGGGGCACTCTAGTAGTGTTTCCAGATGGCAAGATAATAGGGCATTTACGACCCTAATACAACACCCCAATTGAAGGAGTTCAGAGAACTCTAGTAGTGTCTTTATATGGCAAGATAATAGGGTATTTACAATCCTAATACAACCCTCCAATTGAAGGTGTTTGGAGAACTATTATAGTGTTTCTATATAGCAAGATAATAGAGCATTTACAACCCTAATACAACATATCAATTGAAGGTGTTTGGAGAACTCTAGTAGTGATTTATATGGCACGTTAATAGAGCATTTATAACCCTAATAAAACGCTCCAGTTGAAGGTGTTTGGAGCACTCTAGTAGTTGCACCAAATGGCACAATAATAGGGCATTTAGAACCCTAATGCAACTCTCCAATTGATAGTGTTTGGAGCATCTTAGTAGTGTCTCTCTATAGCAAGATAATATGGCTGTTGCAACCCTAATACAACACTCTAATTGAAGTAGTTTGGAGCACTCTAGTGGTGTCTCCAGATGGAAAGATAATATGGCATTTACAATGCTAATACATCATTCCAATTGAAGGTGTTTGGAGCACTCTAGTAGTGTCTCTATATAGCAAGATAATAGGATATTTACAACCCAAATACAACACTACAATTGCAGGTGTTATGAGCACTTTGGTAGTGTCTCTATATGGCATGATAATAGGGCTTCTACAACCCCAGTACAACACTCTAATTGAATGTCTTTGCGACACTCTAGTAGTGTCTCCAGATGGCAAGATAAGCGAGTAGTTGTAACCTTAATAAAACACTCGGATTGAAGGTGTTTGTAGCACTCTAGTAGTGTCTCCAAATGGCTAGATAATAGGGCATTTTAAAATCCTAATATAACACACGAATTGATGGAGTTTGGAGCAAGTTACTACGGCATTTACAACCCTAATACAACACTCCAATTGAAGGTGTATGGAACATTCTAGTAGCGTCCATATATGACAAGATAATAGAGCATTTACAACCTTAATACAACACTCAAATTGAAGTAGTTTGGAGCACTCTAGTAGTGTGTCCAGATGACAAGATAATATGGCATTTACTATCTTAATACTCCAATTGAAGGTAAACTGCAGCACTCTAGTAGTGTCCATATATGGCAAGAAAATAGAGCATTTACAACACTAATACAACACTGCAGTTGAAGGTATTTGGAGAACTATAATAGTGTCTCTATATGGCAAGATAATAGGGTATTTTCAACCATAATACAACACTCCAATTGAAGGTGTTTGGAAAACTCTAGTAGTGTCTCTACAAGGGAAGATAGTAGGGCATTTACAACCCTAATACTACACTCCAGTTGAATGTGTTTGGAGCACTCTAGTAGTGTCCCTATATGGCAAGATAATAGGGCATTTACAACACTAATACAACACTCCAATTGAAGGTGTTTGGAGAACTCTAGTAGTATCTCTATATAGCAAGATAATTCAACATTTACAGCCGTAATATAACTCTCCACTTGAAAGTGTTTCGAGCACTCTAGTAGTGTCCCTATATGGCAAGATGATAGGGCATTTACAACACTAATACAACACTCCAATTGAAGGTGTTTGGAGAACTCTAGTAGTATTTCTATATAGCAAGATAATTCAACATTTACACCCGTAATACAACTCTCCACTTGAAAGTGTTTCGAGCACTCTAGTAGTGTCTCTATATGGCAAGATAATAGGGCTTTTGCAACCCTAATACAACACTCCAATTGATGGTGTTTGGAGCACTTTAGTAGTATCCCTATATGGAAATATAATAAATATTTACGACCATAATACGACACTCCAATTGGAGGTATTTAGAGCACACTATTAGTGTCTCTATATGGCAAGATATTTGGGCATTTACAACCCAAATACAATTCTCTAGTTGAAACTATTTGGAGCACATTAGTAGTGTTTCTATATGGCAAGATAATAGGGCATTTGCAACCATAATACAGCACTCCAATTGAAGGTGTTTGGATCACTCTAGTAGTGCCTCCAAATGGCCAGATAATAGGGCATTTTCATCCCTAATACAACAATCCAATAGAAGGTCTTTGGATCACTATAGTAATGTCCCTATATAGCGAGATAATAGAGCATTTACAATTGTGATACAACACTCCAATTGATGGTTTAGTGTCTCAAGATGGCAAAATAATAGGGCTTTTACAACTCTAATACAACACTCCAATTGATGTTGTTTGGAGCACTCTAGTAGTGTATATGGCAAGATAATAAGACATTTGAAACTCTGATACAACACCCAAATTGAAGGTGTTTGGAGCACTCTAGTAGTGTCTCCAGATGACAAGATAATATAGTATTTACAACCGTCATACAACACTCCAATTGATGGTGTTTGGAGCACTAAAGTAATGTAGATATCAAGATAATTGGGCATTTACAACCTAATACAACACTCCAATTGAAGATGTTTGGAGCACGCTATTATTTAGTGTATTGAAATTACCCCGGGTGTCGAACCCGGACCAATCCACCTTGACCCAGACCCAACCGAACCGTACTCATGCCCGGGTTTCAAAGGGTACACGAGTAACCCAGGTGGGGGTTAAAACGGGCCGGGACCATATTTTTGGAAAATAACTCGTGATTACCCGGACCAGACCATCTACCTGTCGAACCCCCTGCCCAAACTAGCCCATACCGAGTCCCCCTACCTACATACCCTTACTTGCCTATCCATGTACCCTTACCCGCCTACCCGTGCCCGGGGACTCGTACCTGGCTACCCTTTACCCTTGCCCATGCCCAAATTCAAATAAAAAAAAACTATATTTTTTTTAAATCCAAATATACTTCCCCCCAAACTCGTACCCGGGCTACCCGTACCCAGATTCATTTTTTTTTAATGTGTTTATTTTTAAAATTCAAATTTTATTCTCCCAAACAAACCTCTTGGCAGTAATGAATTTGAGGTATATATAACTTGAAAATGATTCTTCACACAATCTTGACAATAATTTTTAAATAAAAATCAAATAAAATTGAAATCCAAAAGTATATTATTCGACATAGAAATAGCCGTACAGTCAAAATTCATATAATATGAGAATAATTTTATGATGACTCTATATAAACTTTTAGTTTCGATCTGTTAAAATTTTAATAACTTGATGTTTGGTAAAAAAAAACATATATCAAATCTCATTATTTTTTTATAGACGTAAAATGTGGATGATCATGATCATATCTGTAATGTTGGATTAAAATTTACTATTTTAAGATTGTTAGAATGTCAAATTATTTATCTCAATATATTTTGTTTATTATATCAATATTAATTAGTTCTAGGCTGTCCAAATTGTGAGATTTTTTATTTTCAGGTAAAAATTAAAATGGTTTACAAATCTGCTAATTGCTAATTCTAAAAATGAGGACCGGTTGTGTCACTCACCATGAAGAAATGCATGCAAAATTATAAATTGACACATCTATGACAATAACTTGTTTTAGTAATTTATAACAATTAATATTCCAAGTAGCTTGAACAAAAAATTAACAAAAGGGATATGTTGACAAAATTAGTTTTGTCTTTGTCTTTGTCTTTTGTTAACCTACCTATAAATAAAACATTTGATGTCATTGCCATATGAAAACTAATAATAAAGCTTTCTACAATATGGCGGTATAGCCAATCTTAATTTGCTACATGGATTTATGGCTCTTTTATATATAAAATATGAGAAATGTTCATGTATCCCAAGCCACTAAATTCGAGCTCATCCCCGAACTGGTTTAACTGGATTTAACCGTCCGCTAATAACAGTAATTTATTAAATTGTTATTAATTAACAAATTCTTGTTTCAACGCATTGCAGTTTAATTTGATTGTTTTAAACGTTAGCTTTACATGGTTTTGTACTGTGTTTTAATTTCGTGGACAGTTTGTTAGGAACAGTTGTAATCACCAATCCCCGAATTAGTCCCCCAGATTATTAACAGTCATGTAATCATTAATTAACTACTTCCTTGAACGTACTTTAAAGTACTTTAAAGTACAATTTAAACTTAGTTAGCTCGTGGACACGATGAGGGATTGGTTCTAATTTTAATTATGCAAATTAATAGCTTTTGATATTTAATAAGTAAAAATACAGTCTCAATTTTGAACAAATAATCCATTAAATGAAGATTTTTCAATGTTTGTAAACACAGGTTTATATGCTTTAAAATGTGTTTGTAAACACAGGTTTATATGTTTGTAACACAGGTTTATATGTTTGTAACAAATTTTTCAATTTTTGTAAACACAGGTTTATATGATTTAAAATGTGTTTGTAAACACAGGTTTATATACACAAATTTTTATTGCTTTGTTTATGTTATTTTCTTGCTAGTATATATTGGCTTACTTGCTTTACACACAGGTTTATATGCTTTAAAATGTGTTTGAAAAATAAGCTTTAAAATGTGTTTGTAAACACAGGTTTATATGTTTGTAACAATTTTTTTAATGTTTGTAAACACAAGTTTATATGCACGAATTTTCATTGCTTTGTTTATGTTGTTTTCTTGCCAGTATATATTGGTTTACTTGCTTTACACACATGTTTATATGCTTTAAAATGAGTTTAAAGAAAAAGCTTTAAAATGGATTTGTAAACACAAGTTTATATGTTTGTAAACATAGATTTTTCAATGTTTGTAAACATAGGTTTATTTGCACAAATTTTCGATGTTTTGTTTATGTTGTTTGCTTGCCAGTACATATTGGTTTATATGCTTTACATGTTCACATGTACCGTTCCTAGCACATTCTGCACAAATGAAGAAAATTTGTGGGGGGGGGACGCCCTCGGGGATTAGTACAAATTTAGAGGTGTAAATTTCGTGCTTGGAGACGCGCTTGGGGATTAGTTCCAGTTTAGATCTGTAAAATTTTGCTCGGGGACGAATTCGGAGATTCGTTTTTATTTTTTAAAAATGAAAATTTAACTCATTTACAATGAAAGTTAAACACTTGAACGCAGTAGATTAAACGCTTTCCTTTATATGTTTAAATTATACAATTGTTTCGCTGCATTTGACGGTGCTTTTGTTAAATTTGTTTAACAGAGCATTTTTCTCTTCATCCAGCGAAATTCTATACAATAAAGAAAGATTGGTACTGTTATTGCGATGTATGAAGTAAAACCTGATTTTTTTGTCGCCGATATTCTAGAAGGTTGAGGGACGTGTACAGATATTTTGTTTAGAGTACAATTATCAGCTTCCATAAAATATATTTTCGTTGATCTCAAAGCATAATGATTATATATGATGGGACCAGCAGATTAATTAAACCAGAGCATCAATGGTCCATCATCCATACCAATAATACATATACATTTATTTACTAGTTATTATTGAAAAGGTAAAATTTTCGGCCCTAATTAGAACAGAATAAAATATTTAAAACTAAATATTCATAATTTTATCTTTTCCTCTAAATATATTTGTCATATAAAAATGACTTATATATTTTTACTTGCTTTGAAAAATAATAATTACAAAAATACCATATAAAATAATATTTTAGTTCTGTGACTTATGAGATGTCACACCCCGGAACAACCCACCATGCCACATTTATTTCATAATCAAACAAGTTTAACAAATGATCATGTGAGACATGGCAACTCAATCACTGTCATGCTTGCTCAATGTATAAATTATTGAATCATGGGAACAAAACTAAACAATATGTGGTAATTTATCAATCATAAGTCTTTCCGCTTAGTCTCACTCCTGTCCTTGCCCAAATCTTTCCTCTTCATTACCTGAACTCACATAAAAATGAAACGAGTGAGATATCGAACCTTCTCTTAGTGTGGGATTTAGTTATAGCCCAGAGCTTATAAAACCTTTACTTATATTCACAAATATGAAAATATATAAGTAAAATGCGTATGCTTCTTCTAATGCAATGCATATCCTATTATTACTTTTGCATTTACTTTCAAAAATCCGTTAATCTATTTCATTTGCCTCACTAGACGGTGAATTCATATGCCGCTAGATCTTGGTGTGATAGGACTGCTTTCGCATAAAATCACATTAACGAGGGGTTCAATCAAACACTAGACTCAATGTATACATCCCAATATGCAAGCATAATGGCCCTTGTTTAGTTTTCTTATTTGTTCATTTTCAAACACATTTATTCAATCATACAATTCATGACATGCTCAACACATCCTATTCATGCAAGTCCATTGATTAATATATGAATCATATCATTTTGTGTCTACTCAAGTCATACGAATAGTTCAAAAACAACATGTATAAATTCAACTAATGCCATAATAATAAACATTGAATGACAATAGGAAAATAAAATAGTTTTATAAAGTTTAGGAAACCCACACCTTTTGTCATAGTAAATTCTTGACTATTATCTATGTCTTTTTGTTCCTCAAAAGTCCAACCTAATAAATAAACATACCTCTAATTAACACTGTTTGATTTAACGTGTTCTCATTTGTTAAGATTCATTAGTACTACTTATTATTATAGTTACATGTTAACTCCTACGTTTGGTATTGTGGACAAATAAATAAAAAAAGAAAGTACGAAGCATCAAACAAATTCGAAGAATAAACAAATCAACAGAGAAGAAAAGAAGAAAAATCTATCCGAAACTTAATTTAGTTAATTTAATATGTGAAGGATCAAATTAAGTACCAATATATTAAAGAGGTAAATTAGAAACTTTAATTTAGTTACATGTTACTATATTCCTAATTACTAACTTTAGTCAATTTAATCAAATAATATTTATAGAGAGTTTAATTCGGTTAAGACTAACCAGATCACAAACGACAAGAAAATAAATCCGATATTTTCTTGAAGAATATATATATAATTCAAAAATTAGTTCTTAAATTATATGTTGGAAATGGTAGTCTAGAATAAAATAAGAGAGTACGAAATCAATGATAAAATATTTTAGTTTACTTTTATTCTATTATAATAATTAACAAGGAAATTCTACACTTTATATTCTGATATTTAATTTTAATCTAGGAAGATAACAGTATACAAATAAGGAAATTGAATTTTTAATAAAATAATCCATAAACTTTATATATAGGTCATAATTCAAAAGCATAAACAAAATAAACGAAAAGAAATTAAAAGAATAAGTAGAATTAATATAATAAAATACTTCTCATTACCATTAATTTAACTAGTTCAAACAATTTAAACTACACTGTGTATAATTTATATTTATCATTCGAGTTAGGATTAAATCACTACTCTAATTAACTGAAACGTTTGTGTCACACTCTCAATTCGGAGGTGCGACGATCCTACCATGTCTATTTACCATTCTATATATGCAACACTAGGCATGGATTTTTTTATGCATTGCCAATAGCATCCATTATATTTTTACCTCATCCCAAATAATTAATAAGAATTATCTGACATTTATAGTGAATGATGCTAGAGATATACTCTCTACACCCTGTCAGATATAATAAACTCAAATATCATACCTTTAGATGGCACTGTTGTCAATTATAACCCTAAAGCGCTATTTATCTTCTTATAATAAACTTGTAACACACAACGGGAAACAAGTGAGAAATAATAAATTATTTCTCGGTGCTGATTGCCACTCAGATTATTGGATTCGAAGAAAATTCATATTCAGAATGAAATCACCGCACGAGAAATAAACAGTTCATTATATAATGACGAATGCAAATGCTCAATAACAGTATCCAAGTGAACAACATAAATTAGATAAATAAATCAGAACTCCAAGAATCTTTTCATAATAGATGGTTTGGGTCAATGTCTTTTAAACCATAAAATCTGGTAATATTTGGAACCTAATCTTTACAACCACTAAGTCTGGTAATGTTTGGTTTCTTGACTTTACAACTTTTAGTCTGGTAACACTGACAGATACCATAGCATGTATCTGTCATGTTAGGCTTATACTATTATAACTATCCTTACAATTGGTTAACGAAAACAATACGAAGTCAATATCACAATATTGTCATTATCGGAAAGAAAATCAATGATAAGACAGTTATCACAGTTCATTAGTCTTACAGTCACAATTCACATTTATTCAATATCCCCTATTTAACTGGTACTGGATTCAGTTGGGGCCATTCACCATATGCGCATAAGGGTCCTGGAGTAAAGTCTAGTAGCTAGCTAGACTTTACGATATATTAATCATTTTTCTCCACAATATGGAGGTTCAAGGATTACAGTATTTCATATTCAACTAATTCAGTCACTGTAATCTCAATCAATCATTTACAATAAGAATCAACCAATCAATAAACCATATCAACATGATAATCAACATAATTACCTGTAATTCAGTTTTAGTTGTATTGGGCTATGCATATATATGATGCAACAGTTCAATCAATACAGTCAATCAAATATTCAAAATGCACAGCACGTTACGATTTAATTCCTAATCATGAATCTCAAACTAATACAATAACCTCGCACCTGATATCATAGGGTAATCAAGCCAGGTCACCAACCATCTATTTTTTCCTGAACATTATGTCTCCTCTGTCACTTTCATAATTATTCCCATTTTAAAACATTAAATATTTTATGATCACTACTTATAATTTATTTAGTCTAACATTAAGAAATAAGGCACACATGAATCATAAGACCGATTCAATTACCAACAATGAATATATTCAAAGGAGAACCATAATCAAATTTAGGCTTATGAAAAATTGCACATTGGCAAAACTTAATGGTATTAATTAGGTCACAAGTATCAAATAAAACCTTTATCATTATTAATGCTTATTTGGAATTCATCTTCCAACTATCGGTTTCAAAGATCATTGAAAAAGCACTCATATTTTGGAAGATTACATGTCTATATTAGAATTGATTACTCATTAACATAAACATTGATAATTGATACTGTTTGTACTCAATCTTAGAGAACGTAAGAATAAGAAAAGGCCGACAGCAAAATAGAGTCGGCAAAGCACCACTGGTGCAACACAAGTTGGGAATTTATATCAAGCAAAATAATATTAGAGTTGTAGTTCTAAACCCAAATCTAATATCAAACTCACTTAAACAATCTTTGTACATATTAAACATATCTTAGTTCAACCTGACACAAGCAATTATATTAGATGAATGGGCAACAATGACATTTAGATTATGAATCTCAAACCATATAGTACAATCATACCAACTATTGAGTAAGATTGATTATTTAATATAATAGTTAAAATAAAACCTAAGCTTACTTAAAGCTCCACTTCTAAAAACTCTTTTAGGTCAGATAAGAACGGAACAAAACAAAGAGAGCACGAGAATTACCTGTTGGATTTATTGTCAATCTCGTTGGATTTAATGCCAACATTGAGCATATATGTATCTAATTATGCATTGTTTACTGCCATATATGATTGTCAATTAAAGTGATCAAATAAGGAAATAGACAATCAACATATTCATTAGGATATAGTCCACAAATGTATAGAACAATTTAGGCAAAAATCAAATTATTGATGGACTTATTCTGAAATTTGCAATTAAGGAAATCGATTTTCCAGCAGCTGCACGAATTTTGATGTGACTACACTTTTTTGATGCAATAGCACAAAATACCTTTTTTAAGTTGGCATATGGCCAGAAAATTGGTTTAGGGTTAGGATTTGGTAATATGTCGACTCTACATCTCTATAAATAGGTTGGTACCCAAAACACAAGAATATACGAAAAGTTGCAGAATTTTCTAGTCATCATCTAGTCAATTGTGTAGCCTTTTCTACTTCTTCTTCCCATTAAAGAATAGAGAGGTGAGATCATTAAGGAATTGTGAACACGATCTCACAAAGGCAGTCTTGTAGCTTTAGAAGGCTTTATCCTACCACTAAGAAGGCCGCCGACGGTTCAACCTCTACATCGGCTCGAAGTTTTTTTTGCCGCTGTTTTACAAGTTCATCAATCACTTTTGAGAGAAGTTTTTCATAAACACGCTAATGGAGTTAGGTATTGCGTTTGCTCTCTAAGAATTGATGAATTTTACATAATGGCTATTTTGACATAGGTAGATCAATAGTGGTATATAGAATTGAATTGCTTATATGTAACAATGAGGTTCCAACATTACCCAGTATCAACGCTGCATACAACGAGCAAAGACAGGTGAAAACACCAATTACACCCATTTAAGTTACTAGAGAGAGACTTCTCTCTGTTTTCTTGCGAAGAGAGAGAACAAAAATAAAATGAAAACTAGAAAGTTCTCCATAGATAGACGGTAAAAAGAAAGAAATGAAAAGATAAAGATGGATTATCATGTGGGTCCCACAAGTCAATCTAACAAATTCATTTTACCAATTTAACTCTTTAGTTAAGTGACATTTAAGCAGGTAGGTGTTATACTCATCGACCACCACGTGGCCTTGTGCCATTTGGTATTTATAGTTTGCATTTCTCATATATTTACCTTTCAAAATTTTCCAATTTAATAGTTTATCTTTATATACCAGTCAAACAAAATTTTAAATTATGGATTATATAATAATTCACATCAAAGTAACTTGATCATCCTTGTTAATCATATTAGAATAATTATAGTTATTGTAGGAACTATTACTTATATATAAAAAAAATACATTCAGGTAGTTCGTATTGGAACTATTCACATCCTTGTTAATCAGGTAGTTCGTATTGGAACTATTCACTTCAAAAAAAAATACATCCTTGTTAATACATTCAGGTAATTCACATCAAAGTAACTTAATCATCCTTGTTAATCATATTAATCATATTGGAACTATTACGTATATTTTTATCAGTTATTAATGAACATACAGATTTTTCGTGATGTTACAGTTTGAATCTAATTAGCGGTACTCTTGAATTACCTAATGAGTTTGGAGTAAAGACAGTGGCCTTGGGTTGTGTATAATGGTGCAGCGCTTGGTGGCAATGCACATAGTGGTACGACGTACAGAACTGTGGTGGCTGCCGGGACATCAACGGTGCGCCTTAGATATTACTTGGAACGGCTGCTGCCTTGATTTGAAGTGGCTTGCCGTAATTACCTTTTTTTTTTTGTGCTCTCTTCTTCTCTTATTTATTAGTTTTCCTCTCAACAGAGATAGCTTTTGCCATTTTTAATGGACTTAATTAGTTCGGTTAGGGATTGTTTCCTTTTAATGAGATTTAAAAGTGATTTAATACATGAAATTTGCTTACCAAAAAGTGCTATACGCTCGGATTCTTTTTATAAAACTTTTTAATGCAATTCCATAATTAAATGACAAAAGAAAGGAAACAAAAACCGCTCACTTAAATGAGCAATTAAATTTAATTTTCAAGAAAGTAAATGATAAATATAAATTTTGAACATTAAAAAGATTATCTAGATGAGAATAATTTTGATGTAAAAAACATAATGAAGTCCACAAATGCTTGACAGATTTCGCAATGACATTGCATGTCCATCCGTCAAAAACAGTGTCCGGATCCCTAAAGTAACCCAATTTTTGAGTTTTGGATCGGAACCGTCCGATTCAAATTCGTTGCTCAAGATCGTCTTGGGATTCAGATTTATTGTTCGGGATGTGTGTGTTCCACTTTGGATGAATTGTCATAGATTTGAATTGAACGGTTCCGATCTAAAATCCAAAAATTGAGTTACTTCACTGAATCTGAATTCTCAAAAACAAGGTTCTACAGGCTTCCAACAGAACATAAGTTTCAGAAGTTACAGAAAATTTATTTTTTAACCAAGTGATGTGAGGCATGCATGTGTATACTTTTCGAAGATATTTTTTCTTAAATCAAATTAAATTGATCACCACACCTTCCTTTCATTTCAAAAGGGAGCGCAATGTGAAAATGTTACTTTTTCAGAGACAAACAACTGCTCTCTTTAGGAGCATATTATTGCCGAACAATAACAGTAGAGCAAGCATTATAAATTTTGTATTAACAGATTCAGGGTCGTGTTTCCGTGAAAAGAAATTTGATCTGAGTACAAGGAGAAGAAATCAGACTCCATGCCAATCCCCTAGTGCCGATCTATTATTTCATTTTATTCCAGTTTCTAGTTTGAGGAAATTCTCTCATCCCCTTTGGTTAAGGCGTTATGCTCTGTTAGTGCCAGTGGGTTGTCTGCTCCAGAATATTTATTCTCCAATAGGTTTAACACTGGACGTGTCCATCTGTTCTCAGTAGGTGAGCGAGTCAGATTGTGTGTGGGTCATGCTGGCAAAATGAGAGGTAGGTCCGGCTCTGGTCCAGGGCACCCAGGGCGATGACTCTGGCTCCAAAATCCAAAAGAGTCTCCAAAAGAAAACAATAATTTATACATGCTAAAGTTATCACGAAGCTTTTTTAAGAACGTGTGATGTTGTGTTTTAATTCAATCCGACTGGGCAAAGGCCTTATCAGACTAAACTACATCTGAAATAAAGACAAAGCAAGTATGCAGAATAATGAAAGAAAAGTAAAATATGAAATCTATTGCAAAAGGGCCACATGATAGAATTTGGAAAATTTTCACATACAAGGAAATTTGGAATCTATTGTATCGATGTAATTATTCATAACTTTCAAATTTTTTGCATCTAAATATTCAATCCATCTGCGATAGGGCCTAAAAAAAAGTCATTTCTTCGATTCTTTATCTGTAAGTCAATAAAAAAAACGAAGAAAAACATTTAAAAATTGAAAACTTAATTCTTCCGCACGAAGAAAAATATTAAAAATTCTAGTTCTGTCGTTTTTGTATCTGTAAATCAATAGATGAGGAAAGAAAAAAATTAAAGTAATCTAGTTCTTCTCACAAGCCACAATCTTGTTCTGCAATAGCGAGTGCGAGGCAAAGTGTTGACTAGACGAGGCAGAACGGCGTCTAGTTAGGTGAAGCCAACGCAATGACGTAGTGTCTGAACTGGGTGAGGCAAGCTGCTGGTGACTCAGCGTTGCGCCTGCCTCGTTACTTAGGTTTTATCCTTCTATTACTTTGTTTTATTTTTATTTAAAATAATGTTTTCTAGAAAACATGCACTAGGTACTGAAATTTTCAGGACCAGAACAAATTTTGTACATAAATGATTTAAATATTTTACTCGCTCCGGACCTCAAAATCTTTAGGACCGGCCCTGGCAAGAGGTTAGCTCTTCTATACATTAATGCTACTCTTTAGATGGCAATGCAAGTGAGAAGGCAAGGAATGCTGCAACGAAAGTGTTTTTTTTTTAATCCAAGTTAAGAATCACACCGAAGGTATATGGAGAGACCTTTGATTCAGACATTTTTGTTTTATTTTTATGTTAAAAGATGTGATGAAGATGAAAAAGAAGGGTAAAAAACTGTCCTTCTAATGTTCTATTAATATTAAACTTTACTTTTAAGTGACTAAATTAAGAACTGGGGATTTTGGTAAATTAAGTATGTTTATATGGGGATATAACGAATTTTGAATTTTTGATGGGAAAATATCTAAATCTAAAAGTTATGATGGGTATATATCTAAATTTCTCTTGAAACTTTTAATCACGTAAGTTGAAATTTAATTGAATTTTTATTTTTCTTAAAGTTTTTATATATTTTAGCCCCCCATAAAATATCAAATGTATGATTATAGTCTAATAGTTAAGGCTCTACTTTATACTTGGGAGGTCTTGAGTTCAAATCTCACTAACTACAAATTAATAATTATGCATTTTAATTTTTCAGTCCTCTCTATACAAATTTTCTAGTTCTACCCCTAGTATGGAGATCATGGAGACATTGGTCCACCCATATTTTCTAGAATTGTCTAAAAATAGCGCAGCCAATCAGAAAAGCGTAGCTTCTAGAAGGCCCAATAAAACTAGCACACAGATCGTGCGGCCTCTAGGCTATGCGTTCACGACATGGAGGAGGCCACAAGGATTTCTAACTTAGCAAATTTTCTTGCAATTTCGCATGTTGTGTATTTCGTATGAGGTGTTGCATGGTCCATGGAATGTCCTATTTCGACACTTTTTCAGTAATCACCTAATATGACAGTTTTGCTCTATTTTTGGCCTAAATATGCAACTTTATCTAAAACATGCTTAATGATATAAAAACATGTTTGTGATAAATAAATTGGAAAAAATGACTACTTTGAATTTGCTTTTCGTCATTTTTAGGATAAAAAGATAGTGATTTTTGCTGTATGATTTGGTGTCATCAAGATGCTCGAACAATTCTAAAAGATTTAATTGTATAATCCGTGTGTGATGAAAAAATACGAATTTTCCATGTCATTTATAAAGCATCTCTTCCCTGTAAGATTTACTTGGTCGTTCTGTGATTGAAGTAAATCTAAACAGGCGAGCCTAGGGCGAGGGATAAGGGAAGAAGCGATATCTTCATGAAAAAAAAAATGATTTCCCCATTATAAAACTTCAAACAACCATAAAACGGCATTTGAGTGTCCGATTTTAGTAGATGATCACTTTTCGGAAAGTTTGCAAGAAGATGCATGCATTGGTAGCCGTTACGTCATTTTCAAAAAAATAAAATTGTAAAAATACCGAGGGAAGAACCTCAAAACTTTTGTTAAAATTTCCAGTTAAGTTTTTCATTTCTAATTTTTTTTTGTCCTTTACCATACTCTTTCTCATATATTTTTCATGTAAATGTATGGAGTCTTAGATCTAGGATTATTTTGTTATATTTTTATTCTTTAGTTAGAATGTTATTCATGTACTAATAATATGTGATACAATTGTAATTATTGTTTATATATTGGTAAATATAGTGTTGTAGTGTTTATATTTGAAATTTAGTTCATTGTTTTTGGTATTTAGATTTATGTTTTAATTTGAATTCAGATCTAGAGTTTGATTTTAATTAAGATCTAGGTTCCATATAATTTTTTTTTTAATTCTCGAATTATATATACATGGATTTTTTTTATTAAAATCCGTGTATGATGTGTTTTTTAATACAATGTTTTACTTTAATGTATGGTATCTTTTGGTAAAAAAAAAAATTGAATTGTATATGACTTCCGTAGACAGTTTAAAAACCGTGTAAAAGTGTATTTTTCCCTTGGTTAGTAACGTTTTTCTGTACAAGTGTGAACTTAAAATTTTCTTTAAAATGTTCAATATATTGGCAAAGTCATATTGCGTGACAACCTGTTTTGCATGGGAGACACCCTTTTGAGAAAGATTTTTTTTTTCTTGAATTTTTCTAGAAAAATATTAGATCTTATCGATTAAAAACACATTTCTCGTATTGATAAACGCTCACTCTATTTGTCCAAATCATTCTATTTGAGTTGCAAAATCATGCATTTGAAGTGTTATCACTAGATTCTAATAAATAGTCATTTTATTATAAATCAAGTAATATATCGAAACCGTATGTAACAAATATATGAGTTGATATTAACTTAATATGTTACAAATGCACTGAGAATTAATTGGAATATCAAAAAAAAAAAAAAAAAATTTGCACAAGAAAATGTGAGATTTTAATATGTGATGATGGAGAAAACTGAAAATGCACAAATTTGATGGTTCTATTATTTTCAAAATGTGAGCTTGTACCTTAATGAATGGGATATGAGTGCCTATTTTAGCCCTCTTGTGCAGTTTATTCACCTTTCACCCAATTTGGATATACCTTATGCCATGATGAGGTACTTTTTGTTTTTAGGAAACTAAAAGGAAGTTTCTAAAGATTCAAATTAATTGAGGATTAGTACCCTGTTTGAGATTTGATCAAGCAAACCCATATTTACATGTATTTGAACCATAATTTCTGGTCTTTGTAGATTGTAAAATTAAGCTCCTTGAACTAACATGGTAAAAGTTGGGTCATAGAGAAGTTAATTAGAAGCCATTCTGATTTTGTTATTAATTCATTAATCTGAATATAATTTAAGACCTCCAAATACTTGCAAAATTGTAATAACAGTTATTTTTCTTTTGTTCTCTCATCTTTTACTAAAACTAAACACGTGTTCTGTTATGTACTGAACAAGGAAATTTAAACAAATGTTTTCTTCAAAGATCCTAGGATGGAGGAGACATTTTTGAGAGATTTAAAATATAATGTTTGATTACTAATTTCAGTCTGAGAAAAAACAAAATGTATTTTTTTGGTAGAAGTTTGAATTTGATGTTTTTTGTGGAAATTGGAAAATGATTTTTTTTCCTCTAATAATACGATTTAAATATCATTCATGATTACACTAATTATTTTGTTTTAACTTGACAGGAATCTGAATATATTGGAGGTGGATAAAATGAATCAACGAAGTTGCAGTTGCGTATTAGGTTGAGCCGCCTCAAAACAGCCAGAATTAAATGCTCAGTGCAATATAAGCGATAAGAGGAAGTGACAAGTACTTTGAAGGCTACTTCTGAGGTTTAGACAAGGTTTTGCGGAATGTGTTATACCAACCAAAAATGAACTTCTGAGGATGGTTGTTTGTTATATTTTACGTAGCATTAAAGACTTGAATGGGCCAAGGATGCCAATCTCAGACTGAGATTAGGACTTGTAATATTTTCTTCTTTTTTCTAATGAAACGCTTTTTTTCATAAAAAAAAAAAAAAAATTATGTTCGTATTGTTGGAAATGTAATAATATTGTGGATGTTAGAAGAGAGGAGTTATACTATAATGTATTTTATTTAATGGAGTAAAATGCCTTGATGTATTTGATTTTTTGCACACGCAGACAAGCTTCAGCCCCTATTTATGCAAGCTATTGTCGGTCAAGACAATTCTAGAATGTACATTTATTTAGAATCACAAATTATATATACACGAATCCTTTGCACTATTAATTGTACCTCCAGTCTCTCAATTACAACAGAACTTCAGAACGTTCTGAATACAGCACAAGGAACTACTATTGCAAATAAATAGTCCATCTTAAGAGAATGCTAGATCATGATACAACAACTGGTTTGAGGGCTCAAACCTGAATCAGCCACTAATCATACAACCCATGCGGATGTCAACCAAGTCAACCAAAAGCCATCAATTTGATTAAGACTATCTTTAAAATGTAAATATTATGGACCTATGAAGCCTGAGTTACAATGACCTGACACTGCCTCAGCTTCTGTAGCTCGTAGAGCAAGGCTAAAGCAGCTGAATCTTGGGCACGTTTTTTGTCGGCACGGCCATCACCGGGGAGTTTTATCTCCCGTGAAAATGGTTGATGCAAGGTAACTATCGAGGTGAAGATCAGTGGCCCACCTTTCCCACCAGTACTGTATATATCCCATTTTATGAACGAGAAAAAGAATTAACATAGAGAATCTGAAGAATATCTAAATATACAAATTTTTGTTCGATACTTTTTTTTATTACTTAATTATCCTTCTTTTATTTTATTTTTATTTTTGTAAAACTATTGTCAGACTGGTATAAGAAAGGTAATTCTGTTACACATGTATTATTGCTTTCTAATTTACCTCTGTCTCTCTTCAGTGAAGTCAAAGATGGGCATTGGCCACTTTTTCTTTTTGCATAGATCAAACAATGCTATCCGTGGCCCACCTTTGTTTGAGCCAACGTTCACTAATACTGCATAAATAATACATTAGCATTAATGCTGCTGACAAAACATTAAGTAGCTTTGGAGCACTAATGACATGGAACTAGTCAACAAGATCAAGCTACTTTAAGGTTGGTTGTTTGTACAAGGGGTTGAATATCATACTGCCAGCTTGTATAGGTTTTCAAACGCCAAAAAAATAGAAGAGGTATAAATTTGTATCATAATATTTGATTAGTAGGTCATACTGGGTGCATCAAGGTTTGAATCAAGAAGCCCATTCCTGTACGACGGCACTGGTGCATCCAAATCCATGGCAGTGATGTGAGACTCTTCAGGGTCCTTTGTTGCTTGTGCAATGTGATCTGGCTGCTTCACTTGGGTTTCATATCTGGAGTGCATGACCCCTTTTTTCTGGCATTAATAAAAGAATAAATAAATCCAGTAATTGTTAGTCCTCAATTGGTGCTTGCTTTCAGTAAGTAAAATTTCGACTAGATTTCGCCTTTATTGTATGTTGAGTGTTAGTGAATTGCCTTGATTGCATGACCCCTTGTTTCTGCCATTTTGGGTCAAATTGCAAAATTCTACAATCAGGTCTCATGCTGGAATATAACAGGTTATTTCAATTTGGGACTGAAAATCATTACCTCAAGATCCTTCAACAAACGGAAAGCAGCTTCTCCTTTTGCTTCTTTTGTGTTCCTCCCAATTGCCTTGCTTTTGACACGTAATTCTGGCAATTGTACTTCTAGCACAGCTGTTACCATTTCATCTTTGCTCTCCATGCAAGTTATCCCCAGATAGTAACCCCGTTGGCTACACAACTCACTCAGCTGACGAAAAGGAGGCAACTCAAGGCTTTCAGGTGTGACTAGTGGAGATAACAAAGATTCAACAATTTCCCATACTTCAGTAAGATTGAATTCCGTGTCAATCAGTATTGCCCCAGTTATGCTTTCTACGATGTCTCCAAGTACCTGAACACATATAAGAATTAGGAAAAAAAGAGCAGTTTAATATAAATCAGTCACTTTCTGTTGTAATTAGCATTCTCACACATAATTTTTCCAAGGCAATTGGCTGAATGATATGTACCCACCTCAATCTTTCAAAACCTCAAACTGACATAAATTTTACTCGACTAGGAAAAAAAGCCTGACTTGAACAAAAACAAACGACAACCCAAAACAGATCATATTCTGTCCAACCCATTAAATCCTGACTCTGATCTGAACCAGAAATTATGCAAACCCATTCAACAAAACCTAGTGTACTCGTATACCCAAGCTAGTTGAAAGAACAAGGACAACTATAATTTCACAAGATATTTTGTACTTATTCAGGTCTTTGAATATAATAACTAAGCATGGCCCTCAGGATGAAGCAGTTCTGTACCGAACACAGCCTGTACCATACCAGACTGTCCAGGGAGTAATATATAATGTGAAATCTAAACACAAAGCTAGCTCGCCTTTGGCCCTTTGGGTGCAGTTTTTGCTGGGTCAGGACTGTTTTGAGACTCTCCAAGTGCCCTTATATAATCTGTTATCTGCTGTAAGAGAAGTCCAGAGCCATGCTGGAGATGCAGGTGCAGTTTGTGCCTAATGGCAGTCTGAGCGAAAGTTTCGTTATTTACTGAGGCAGACCTGAGATCTGTCAGTTCTCCTGGGTCCACATCAGTGTACTTCTCATACAGGTGTCTTGTTATGAGAATATCCAACACGGAATCCCCCAAGAACTCAAGCCTCTGCATGAAGAATGGAAAAACTAATTTCAGATATCACTCTTCCTTTAGTTGTCCGATAGCTAGCTTAGATGATTTTGGCTAGGCCTGATTATTGTTGCCTGCTAGTTGAGGATGACTTATTGGGTCCATGGATTGAATCACGTCAAGGTTTCAAATACCAACATATTTATAAAGCAAAAGTAGAAATGCAATATTTACAAAAATCAGCCATTTTTATACTTAGCAATGTGTCAGGGAAAACGAATCGCTGACTCTGGGTAGGGCCAGCTCACAGCATCTTTTATAGACCTGTTTTTGTCCAGAGAGACATGACCTAATTGTTATTAAACAAAATAATGCTAGACAACCCAACCTATTGAGACCACAACTTAAAAGTCATGACTAATACTGATGCATGATGGTAGTCACAATTAGAAAACAGAAACAGCCTTGCATTACAAATTGAAACATCAATCACAAGAAGCAGGAAATCTATTACAGAATAATGGAGATCAGATTACCTGATAGCAGTAAGTAATAGCAGGATCTTGCTGGGTTGGATGCATGATGGCCTCAAGCAACAGGCCCTTCACTGCAAACTTGTACCCAATTTTTTCTTCAATGATTCTTATCTCATCAATCTTTGGTGCATAGTCCCGCAAAGATGCTGTTTGTATTACATTTGAAATAGCTTCGTCTCCAACCATTGCATCTATACCTGTCATGTTTACAAGGCAAAATAACACAAGTTTACTCATTTGCTCCAAACTTTAATGTCAAACAAGCGCAGTTAACCTATTTAACCGAAAAGTTGAAAAAGATTCCGCCAAATCCTTGTCAGGAAAGAATATAACCATTTACCACCCTGAACTGTAGGACATGATGATAATATGTATAAGCCTCAAATATGAATAGGCTTATGCAGTATCTAGTACTAACATCCATCAATACAACAGCTAGTAACAGTGCAAAAAGAAATATCAACAAATTATTAGCAGTGCTCCAATAAGTAAATATAGGAAACAAGCTTCATTTTATTCAAAAGAAAAATGAAGGTCTACATGCATTGGAAGCTTGAGATGTACATACCTAGCCATTTCAAAAATGCAAATGCAGCATCAAGGCCGCCACCAACAAAGTATGCACCAATCAGGGCCTCAACGCAGTCCGATATAGTCTTGGAGCACATCCAGCGATGCCCCTTGTCACATGTCTTTCCAAGAACCAAAGAGTTTGTGTCGTCTTGTATCAAGTAGACCTCTTCGGTCGAGCCTGTCAGTTTGCACTCACATGGAGAAGGGAATATAGTGACTTGACCTGGGGCCAGCCACCGCCTAGGTTCGAATGCTTCATCACGGATGTAGGCCTGTCAATATCAACAGAGTTTTTACAAAAAAAAATGGAAGTAACAATGGTAACTGTTGCAAATTAAGCCCATTTTTCACTGTAATTTGCAAATAACAACCAGATGCTGTTGGGTAATCTGTAAAGTTGACATTCAGTACACAATGACAACAAGGCCATCTGTGTTAAATGAATGAAATTTATTCAAAATTAATTCATATAAACTCTGAAATTAACATGTAGATTTGCCTAAGTTGAATGTCCAATTAAGCGGAGAAATTTTACAAAAGAGAAGCAACCAGAGATCAGGAAAATGTAAATATTTGGAGGAATTCACTCATCCACAACAATGACTAACAAGTTGAATGTTACTTGCAGATATATTCAAGTACATCTGACCTTAGTTGCAAATATGAGAAATGTAGGGCAATTGTTTTCTTGAATTTTAGAAAAACACAATGTTTGGTGTTATCTGCAAGAGAGCCATAATCATTGATTATCACACAGCTTGGCAATGTAGAAACCTGGGAGGTACTTATCCAAGCTGGTTGGTGCTAATATCAATTGTGACTTACAACCTCCATTTGGAACACACACACACACACACAAAAAGGAAAAAAAAAAAAAAAAAAGGAAAGAGAAGATAACAAAACATGGTAGTTCCAATACCTAACTTAACAGTAAAATATAAGACTTGTCTACCTTACTGACTAATCACCCCATTGAAATTAGATACTATACCATTTGATATAACTCTTACAAGTTTAGTATTGATTACCTGTATGTTTTGTCTAATTCCGAGCCTATAAAGGGTCGCATTGCATATAATCTGAGTTCTTGTATTAGACAACTGCCCCTCATGTTTGTTCGGGTATTTGAAAAAGACAGAACAACTAACAGCATATTTTAAAACAGAATCGCCCAACAACTCGAGCCGCTCAAAAGAAAAATCTTCACTTGCTCTTAGTGTTGAAAGTGCCTCCAATATCTAGAGAGAGAGAGAGAGGGAGAGGGGGAGAGAGAGTAAACTAATAGTGATTAGGTTGAGTGTTAAGGTCCAACTTGAAGCATCAGCATAAAATAAGAACAACCTGGCTTATATGCAATTTCATATTTGCAAAAATTTACATCCCACTAGACCTAGCTATTCCAGCCTGTCCAGTGCTTTGTTACACTCAATAATGGCCACAGCAAAATATGAAATAAAAATAACAGTGCAAAAGTTGCTCTGTTATATTTCCTAACTGTGCTGGTGTTAGCTGTTAGCCTAAGAAGCCAGATTGCTAGTTGTTATCCTAAACTATTCTATCCACATAAAGAAAGGAATTTGTAAAAGATAATAACAAAATTCAGAGTTTGTGGGAAAAATTCAGAGTTTGTGGGGGATTGCAGAAGGCACCAATAAAAAAATGAGCACAAACAAAGACAGTCGTTATGAAAATTAAAATAGACCACTATGCCCTTGATTCAATAATTACAGCCATTCTGAATTATTTAACCTTCATCTTGTGGCAGGTAAAAAAATGACATTTTCTAATTTGGATTCCTCTTATCCTAGTTTGGTAATTCCCTATTTTCCTCTTACAATTTGTAACATTCCCTAAAATCCAAACCTGAGTTTGGTCATGAAATGAACATTAAAACACATTGAGTTTGTTCGAGATAATCTTAACTTCTAAGACAAAGTCGTTAAAGTCACTAGCTTCTATTAAATTAAACCATTCCGGACTGTTTGGTAATGTTATCTACTGCAAACCCAAAAAGCCTATGTAACCAATATTATTTGGCAAGAAGAACCTTGTAACTAATTATATACTATATATTGTACAGATTACCAAAGAACTGGGTATGCAACAATCTGTAGGGTTGTATCCAACTTCCTTGCGCAGTTGACTAGAGAGCATTAGTGACTCAATCCGATACATCATGGAAGGTAACAAGTAAAATGACTTGAGAACATCCACCGGTACGTCTATGTGTATCAATAGCTCAGGAGGCATGTGCACATGGAACCCTGGCTTCTTTGTTGCTCCCAATTTTTTGTGCTTTTTGTTCTCACTAGCTCTGTCTTGAAATTGAAAACAAATCAAATATTTAAAGAAATGAGAAGTACATGCATAAACATGGACACATTTAACTGAATAAAAGCCTGAGTCAAACATACCTGAACTTGAAAGAATAAATGATAGATCTCCTTTTTCAAGTAAAATTTGGGAGAAAAAGTTGGTACACTACAGCATTATCAGCTTCTTTGACTATAAAATTTGGTAATATATGGGGATCCACTGATACTTAAATTTATCATGATATCACAGTACAATTTGAGATGTATATACCCTCTTCATTAGCATGTGGATAGAGAAGGTTGTGGGCATTATGGCTGTGTTTTAGTAAAACCATTGGTTGGCTAGGGTGCTGAAGTACAACATCATACCTGCATATTTAAATTTTTTTTGTCAGAAAGTAGAGAATGAAATATTTTTATATGAAATGTAGAGATAAAAAATAGAAATACAATTACTAGAGATCCACAAAGTTTTCATTTGATCAGTTTAGAGCTTCAGATTTACCATTTAATTGTGTATATATCAATCATGAAGGCACTAAGCTGCAACATACCAAACCATTTTCTAGACAGTATCAGTACTGATATAAACAGCTCTTTCAAACTATCCATGTCCTGACCATAGTTTTTATGCCTCAAAATACAAGACAATTAAATAGTAAGAGGCATTTTACTGGGTTGATGTGTACATACGCCTTAGAAAATTAAACACTTTTTATTTGATCATTGGAAGGATTAAGATAGTTTCCATTAGGTGGTATGAGGACAGTACAATATATTCGGGGTTAGAGCCTTGTTTTGTATGAAAAATTCAAGTACATGGATAACAATAATCAGTATCCAATAAATCATATACTGGTTTAGATGCAGTACTACAAAGTAGCATATTTCTTATAAAACTTAAATATAGATTTAAAGTTCCACAGACAAAATAGTAACTTCATCAAGCTAGTAATTCAGATAACTTTGTCTGCATTAAAAAATAACCTACTTTTTTACCAAGAGGGTTCAAATGCCTCCAATTTTTGTGCTCCCACCATGCCTCAATTTTTAAAACATAAATAAATTCAAATTTAAAACTTAAACGTCAAAATAAAATTGTTAGATGTGATCTATGTTATTTTTTCTATGTGCTCATACAAAAAAGTATCACATTTCGATTTTGTTTTTATGTAAATCAATCATTTGAAAAATCAATGTCTAGAAATTATCCACATTAGTACGTTTTTTACAAGCTCTTGATGACAATTAAAACAAAGTTGAAATGTCACAATATTTTACACGTGCATAGATAAAATGATGTAAATCATATCCAACGGTTTTGTTTTGACCTTTAAGTTTTAAATTTTGGGTTATTATAGTTCTTAAAAATGGAGGCGCAAAATATGGAGGCATTTGAACCCTCCTCTTTGACCAAATATTCCTTGAAACTCGCAATCTCGCAGTCTGAGCAGCAACCTTGCCAAACCTATTTAGTTCGAGAAAGCAGTTTCTTATTCTTGTATACATGTATGTATTTCAAATACTATTCCATAGGTTTGCAGCTATTGTATTCAACAAGTATCGGTAGCTTGTAGCTTGACATATCCCGTACAAGGAATTTAAGAAAATAAATTTTATATACAAGATTTTAGGAATAATGCCAAATTGGTAGGTTTTCACCTCACAAAACCTAAATAACTATTTTTCCATGCTCCAAGATTAGATGGATAATTCCATATATCGAAAATCCAAAAGCCAAATTAATTGCTCAAATCTGTTAAAGGCCTTTACCAAAGAGCACATTGCAGTATTTATGGATAATTTACAAGAACCAAGGCTTAGTATTGGAAAAAAAGATGTAGATATTTATTTCAGAATTAGGTAGACTAGACTATGTATAGGCAATTCTTTAGGATTCATACCACCAGGGTTTCACATTGCCTCCTAGGTTTTACCATTTGTATATAGGACCAGAAAGAATCAGAATGAAAACCTACTTCTTGCTGAAATACTCGGTGAATGTTGGGAACTCAGCACCTGACTTTTCAGTGACCCCATCAAAAGGGCTGTCAGCAGTCATATCCGGCAAAACCTCCAGAACAAGGTAAATCTTCCCAGAATGCACTGCCATAACCACTGCATCTTTAAGCTTGCTCATCTCTACCATTTTATTTGCCAGACAAACCTCCCCCTCTTTGCGAATTTTTTCAATGCTAGAGAAAGTGCCCCATGGGTTCAGATAGGCATCCTTCATGAACTGAACAGCCGAGGCGGCTGATGCAATTCCTCTCCAGTTGATGTGCACAGTTTTATTACAACCAGAGTCAATTGGAAGGAGAAGGTACATGTTAGCAGGGCTCCAGAGTGACATTTCAGGCTGTTCATTTAGTAAAAAATTTCTCAACTGGCCGGCTGATTTCATGCCCATTACTAGCCGGCCAAATAAGCCATTAAAGAATAACTCTTGAAATCTCTTTGCCTTCTCTAGCTGATGCAAATAGTCAAAAAATACATAACCTATCAGCTTAGCATTACCAACCTTGAGAAAAAATGATGCAGAATAATGTTATAATTGGTTCTGCAAGCTGTTCCTGATGCACTTTGCACTAATACAAGTAGACTGGTACCAAAAGAAAGCTGCTACAGACCTGTTTTTGATCCAGTTCAATAGGCCCGCATGGAGAGACAGTGGCCTTGACCTTCTTGTCAATCAAATAAAGGTCCAATTCCAAGGAGCCGACATCCTTGTCGAGTATGGAATCGTTAAGCAAAACAAAGCTCGAGTATTTTTTCTCTGGCATATTGCACAGGAAGTCGAACCTATACCCCTGAAGTTTCACTCCAGTATTTGTGCAAGCCCAAGTTCCTGACATGACTGAAGTAGCGGCTCTACTGTGCAATTCTTTCCGTCTTGTAGTTCCTTTTTGGATTAAAATAGAGAAGTAATTAGAATGCTAGTCAAGTGAATATTTACATTAAAGAAGGTCGGGATCAGAATTATATAGGGTCAGAATCAGACAAAATTGATTGGAACTCCAAATCAGTCAGGATAATGACCGTGAACCAAACCTCACCAAACAAAATGCTGAATCTTGCATAACCAAACACAAAGGTCCTGATACTGAAATTCAACCAATGAACAGCATGATATTACCTGAGATCCAAAATGACCTGTTCTCAATGTTATCACAGAAATGACCACAAACCTGAAGAATTCATATCCTTTGCATTGACTCAAAAAGGAATCTTTTGAGTTAATACATCTGGACCGTCCGATCAGCTTTAAGATTTGTGCTAATTAAATCCGCACTAATATTGAAGACCCCTATATTTTAGGCAGGGGCCGGATGTGCTCCGTTTACAATCTGACGGCCCATATCTATTAACTCAAAAGATGCCCTTTTGAGTTAATGCAGACGATGCGGACTCAAACCTGAATGGGTAAGAAATGAACAGAACCCAGTCTAAGAAGCCAAAAAGATCCAGGCAATTTGCCACCTGTGATTATCACTAAATACAAGGTATTAATGAACCTGAGTAGGATATTAATAATCCTACCCCCAACAAGATATTTTCTGATAATCAGCATTTCCTACCTAGACCGACGTTGCAATATTTGTTCAGTTGCTTTGCCAATGGAACAAAGTCGTCTAGTTTGCTTCTGTCAGTTAGAGTATATATCTGTCAAGAAGAAATGATGCTAGTAGTGTCAACACCAGACCTGTACTAAGGTAAAGAAAATTGTTTTGCACAGAACTATGGGAAGCTGGTCAAGAATAGCGAAGGCTTGCCCATCCCAAAGTTTGGTACCTTAATAGTCAGGGGTAAAGTGTGCATTTCACCACGCAATATAAAACAAAAGTACCTTGGCATTTAGAAGGTTCTCGAGTTCACTTAATTGAGCTTCGCAATCTGTGAATGATGACACACCTAACATTAACATTAAAGAATAAAAGCAATTGTTGGATGCTCAATAAAAGCATCAGCAATAAAGATATCATGTCGGCAAACAAATAGTGGCAACAATGGGTACCCTAAAGTCCAACACCAGTACAAAAGGATCACCATGAAGGCTGTAACCAGCATATCAATACATTCCAGTACCACTGTACCAGCGATGACTGTTGTCAAACAGTATAGCAGCATCTCATTCATTACCAAATGAATGGATCCTCATGATAAGGCTCAGACCATGCATAGAATCTCAATAAGCAAGAAAGCAGAAATAAAAATTAAGGGGAAAAAGAATGAAAGACTTCAAAAAGGAGATGATAGATAAGCCATGCACAAACTTGTTCATATTGGAATGAACTTGAGCAATACGGTATCAAAGTATTAGGAATACACTTTGAAGTGTAACACTTACCTTTTGGAATGACTGGAGAAGCAGTCATCCCAAAGACTCTTGGTTTACATTCAGCTTTATGGTAAAATTCCTGTTTTTATATAATAACCATTAAAAATAAACTTAATGAGAAGGAAAGTTAAGAAAAGATGATCAAGAAACAGATAAATATTTTATTAATTTTATTCCTAAATTCTCAGTCAATAAATCCCGTGTTGTAAAAAACAGATGCCTCACTAATTGGATTGGATGGCCGATTAGTTGGAAATGGTAACTTTATTGTCATGAATAATGCACACAGTGGGTATTCTGTAGCCCCAATCACCAAATTACCAACAAGTTTGATTAATCGGACACCAAATGCTTGCCAAGACCAACTAGTTGGCGTAAAACATAAAAATTAAAGTCATTAAGCAACTGTTCTAAATATTTTGTTTATAATTCTAGCAGCAGTTATCTTTAAATTTTAGAGGTACATTTTGCAACTATGACTAACTCTAATAATTTTTTTTTTTCAGAATAAGTGATTGGGGATCAAGCCACCCAACACCTTTAATATCCATCCCCCAGCCGGGTTTCAAACCTGCGACCTCCCACACATATAGCATTGCCTTTTGGCACTAGACCAAAGGCTGGTTCTCGACTTGCTCTAATATTGGCAGGTATTTTTATTGTGTACATGTATAACAGCTCAACATGAATAATTTTTAATTAAATATATGCTTTCAGGTGTTATTATTCTCTATATAATGTAACTGTAATAGACCTTTACTGATATATTAGACAAATATTTACATTTAATTGGCTGCATAACGATTAGCTAACGGTACCCTGTCTATCAATCAAGTACATTCCGTCTTTTACAACAGCTCCCCTTCATAATCACATAATTTAAAATTTCCCATGTTTGCTAATTAACTAGGGCCCAGAAATTAGGTGACTATGACACAACTAGTCACTTTGCTTTAGGCATTAATGTCATTTCCTAGAGTTTGCTTGACTAAATGACAGCTAGAAGACAGATACACAAAAACAGGGGACAAAGTGGAACATCCAGGGAGAAATTGTTAAATAAAGTCATCAAAAAATAATGTTCGAAAGAAAACTACCGTCATGATGACAGAATATGGATGATTGCCAGTGGCTCGATGGCACTCATCTAAAATCATTAGATGTACAATATCTAGTGTTATAAAAGCTTTTCTCAATGCATCCAGAAGTATTTGAGGTGTCATAACTAGAACCTGTATTTAAAAAGTTCACAAGTGTATGAGTGTAGGAAGCATCTGTAACAATTACACACTTAGCGGAACCGACAAAAATATCATGTATATACATACAATTGTAAATGTCTCATACAGCCCTATAAAACATGGCAATACCTGATATACCCCCTTCCTCCTAATTTACTTAAAAAGTGCCAAAATTACCCCTCTGCAGGGTAACTAAGGCAGTTTATAAAATCAACTAGGAACTTCCTCTTGTTTAGGTTCTGTAGGAATACAAGTTGTATTCCATATTGTTGTAGCAGTGTGTGTAACAGCCCTGCTGGGAATCATCATGCAGGGACCATACTAGAAGTTGTTCCTTCATCTACAGCTACATACATTTACAAATACAAGACTACAGGTACATTAAAGTACATGCACTGATGCACATAAACATAGTCACATGGCAGCATTCATGGATGGAAGTATAATAATGCATCATGCATACTTACATTAATCTAATAGCCCAGATAAAACCAAACTAGTTTTGATTCCTTCACAGAAAAACCCTTAATTCTCTCTATGAAAAGAGTACACTTAAAACATACAGTAAGATAAAAGAGAAATTTTTAAAGAGGTCGAGAGTGGTAAATAAAACCTGGTATAGGGAGAGTTCTTTCTGCCAAATCTCAGCTTTCCATGTATCAACTCCCTTTATGCCATGGTAGTACTCTACTTGAAGATTTGTGCTTTGCTTTATCACCTCATATTGCTACAATCAGCAAAAAAAAATGATCACAATTTTTTTTTCTCACAGTGAAAATGTTTCTCAAATAGAAATTGTTTGTTGCAGGACCCCACTGAACTCAAGCATATGCATTTGCAAGGGAATTGTTTGCAGTGATACTCTTATCAAATGCAAACAAAAAGAAACCACGAAGGAAAAATACTTGCATATCTAACCCAAGCCAGGTGAAATATGCATAACACAACTGAACTTTTTACACAGAGGCCCCTAAATAATCAAAATATAAAAATTGTCCACTACCTGCATCACGAGATGAACAGTGGGAGCGAGAAAAATAATGACACGCTTCCCTTTTGTTTGGCTGTTATTCGAAGAACTGATAAAATCACTCCAGATATGATTTATTAGCATAACCGCTATCATTGTATTTCCCGCGCCTGTATCAAGCATAGCTATCGTGTTTCGAGTCATCGCCACCTCAAGCACCTCCAACTGATAACTGGATAAAGTAATTGAAGATCATTTTTAGTACTAATCAAAAGAAGCAGCATCATTGAAAGAGCAATTTTCTATTTTCCCAATCTCTTTTCCTCCAATATTTGACAAAGTGCTTTGATTCAAAGGTCCCGGTCAGCAAAATATATTACAAAAAATAAAAGAAACGGAAACGACATATAGAGCATTGCCTTCTTGATTCGAGCTGTGTCCAATCTCTCTTAATCTTTTTTGTTTCCGCTTCTAGTCCGTCATCTCCAATCGCCGGTTCCGACGATCTCTTCATTTTGGAACTCATTTTTACTTTAAATGGAGTTCGATTGTTGCTTATTGATCAAAGAGAGAGAAGGGGAGGGGAAAGGTTTGGCATGGATTTTTGTTTAGTTCGATGAGGGGAAGAGGGTTTTACTTGAATAATATTTTGTTTTTTTTTTCTTTTGAGAGGTTTACTTGAAAAACTTTTCAGAAAGGAAACGGAGGTACAAAATGGCGAGGCTCTTCTCCAATTATTGGAAACCAATAAATGGTAGCAGATGAGTCGATCTGAACCTTCTGATCTTAGATCGAACGGTCAAAATAAAACATGTCAGAATAGCGCCCAATTGGAAGGCCTGGAATGGAGTCTTGTACCATCCAGGTTTCCGAAAAAATGGAGAGGATTTGAACCTTGTATTGAAGGTTTTTGGAGTGGCGTTTCGCGGCTTTCTTCGGCATGATACGACCCAAGCTGACTTAAAAGAATCTACGGTCCAAATACTATGTGGCCTGCATGTGGCAAGTCGCTGCCGCTCGTTTTTTGCATGCAGTTTGTACTTTGCAAGGGAATCGGGAACATTTCCATAAACATCAGACCAAAACCGACACCGATTGAAATTGAGCCGCATATTAAGATTTATGCGACAGCTTTTGAATTTTTGTGAATCAAGTGTACACGAACATTAATGCAGATCGAACAGTTGGGGCCGAATATCGAACCTCTTCCACTCCGTCCATGGGATACTTCATAGTTCTTAAAAAATGTTACAACACGCGCAGCAGAAGTGACACAAATAAGCCTCAGTGTAATGCTTTGAATTTGTTTTTATTGAGATTTAAACTGAAATTGACACAAATAGGGATGACACTTCATTATAAAAAATAACAAATAATAAAAGAAAAAAAAACATGACATTGGCACATTGCACAAAATCACAAACACAACACATTGTGATGTCGATTCAAAAGCTTCACGCTGCATGTCTCTTTTGTCGTTTATGATTTATGATCGAGGAGGATTTAAATATTTATATATTTTTTCTGATTTTATTATGCTTCTATTTTAAAATTAAATGACAACTTTTTTACATTAAATTATTAAAAAAATATAACGGTTAAGATTTAATATGTATTAATACAGTATTTATCATGTGGACTTGCACAAAAATATTACTTCGAAAGTCATTAATGTCTATAAAAAAAAAAAAAAAATTGAAACTTTGGTAGCATAATGTCTAGAAAGTTAAGCACATTTCACTTTGACAAGTAATCGACATAAAAAATAAAGATATAGATCATGTGTAACGGTTTCTATTTTGAAACTTAAATTATAAATTTTGTGTATTACAATTTTGAAAACAGTTGCACAACAAAGACACTAAAAAACAAAAATAAATGCATTTGATCCTTTCCCGTGATTTCAAAATCTTAACTAGTATGTATTGTTTCAATAGATATTAGGCACGATGTTATATGTATGCTTGTTGATGAGCACCGTATACTTTTGTTTAGGATTTTATATCAATAACTTGATCAATTTTCATGCATTTAGGTTAATTTAGTTTAGAATTATACCAAAAATCAAGTTACTGCCCAAGTTTATTTAAATTTCAGAAAATGGAGCAAATTATGTTTATAATAGTCAACAAAGAGGCGTTGAATCCCTTTTTCCTCCACTTCCCATGAACCATCCGACCTCTGAATCGTTCTTGTCATGTTACTTCTCTTTCTTGATATTGTTGTTGCATGATAGAACTTGGTACTACAATCTCTGATGCCAATAAGCTTCTTGTAATTTGAGAAAACGGGTATGCTCCTTTTGGAGTTGTCGTTCCCTGAACCTTAAAGAATTACTAGGAGGGCTTGAATTAATTAATTTCATCTCTTCCTCAATTTCCTTTAACATCTGATCAGGTTTCCACACACACCCCTCTTTAAGGCCCTACAAGTCTGATTTCAGTATGCATTATCCTTAGTATTTGCTTCCCGACACACCACTCGAAACTCCTCCTGCAGCCCCCACTAATTCTCATAGTGGAATTTCCTTTTAGCTCTGATCGACCTTGGCTTGGTACGCATTAGTATCGGTAGATGATCACTCCCAATTTGAGAATTTCCACCTTGGCTATTTGACCAGGTATAACACGACCCCTTATGGCCCAGATCTACCAGACTGAGCCTATTAATCCAACTGCCAAAGCCCTTGTTGTTTGGGCCAAGAGAACTAGATCCTCCTTGTTTTTCTTGTTGGGCCTTGATGGCATGAAAGCAATCGCCGGTTTGGTGCATCTAAGGTACCTATTTAGCGTGGTTACTGTCGAGCCCCCGCTGCCTCGATAGTTCCACGAGAAGAGACTCATAATCTCTGTGCCGGTGAATTGGGGCCCGCCGGCCTCGGCCTTTTTGGTTGTGGAGAAGTGGAAGAAGAAGAAGAAGTAGGTCCCATGACAACCGGAGAGGAGTTTTTGTGCCTCACCAGCTGATCCCGTCGCACTTGACCTACAGTGGACGGGCCAGACAGAAAAACCTGGCTCTGTTGCCTGTTTGACTCCCTAGCATGCTGTGTAGTAGATGGTTTCAGAACAAAACCCGAATTGGTCACCCACTTACCAAATTTGGAGCATAGGATCTCTGAATTGTTGTATTTCCCCACATTTGAGGAATGCAGTAAGATTTCAGTGACTCTTTTGTGATCATGACACCCCATAACCTCATGACCTAAGCACCCACAGAAAAAACAGATTTTAGAGACTTTTTCATAGTAACAATACGCAGTAACAGTTCCCAAAGAGGGGTGGTCAAAGGAGACCTTGTCCTTGAGAGATTTACTCAGGTCAATAAGAACCTTGAGCTTGGTAAAACGTTTCCCCCCCCCACAAAGCCCTCAAGCGGCATGGATACGGTAGTTCCCAACTTCTAACCCAGTAAGTCAAAGCCCTCATTAGTAAGGCAATAAGGTGGGATGTTAAAGAACTGGACCCATAACTTTGCAAAGCCAATATGTCCTGGGTGAAGATCAGAATGCGAACTAGCCTTACGGAAGGCAACCAGATCCCCCCTAAATGTCTAGGGGCCTCCCAACGATACCTGATAGTACTCTTCTTTGCTAATGAACTCCACCAGAAAAGGTATTACGCAATACTAGTCTGAAAACAGTATTAGGATCCACATTCCATGCAGAAATCATGTTAGAGGCAAACTGGCTATCTATCACGGAGCGGTCTGTTACCACCTTAACTAACAAGGAGGATTCCTAGTTGATGCTAATAGCCGCAGATGGTGGAAGAGGGATTGGATCCTTTGACGGATCTTTAGTTTGTAGGCCTACAAAGTGCTGTATAAATGCCTCATCCTCAGGAGTTAGTTCAGTCATGGTAGCTAGAGATTTGGGAGAGGTGGGAGTGAGGTCTGAGTGAGAAGGAAGGGTGTGATATGAGAGAGTGGGAGAATAATGGGTTTGGGTTTTAGTAGTGGAGCGTGAAGTAGAAAAGAGGGGTTTTAAGGTTTTAGTAACTCTTTTATAAATGCTTGGTGTATTGTATGTATCTGGGAGGGTGATCTTATCAGAAGTGGCAAGGTTACCACTGTGGCATAAGGAAGGGGTGGTATACATGTCAAGAGATTGTGTAGGGAGGCAGGAAGGATTAGTCGTAATTGCGTGACACGTTTCCTGCAAATGATTACCCTTCTGATTAGAAAAAGGTTCATTCGGGGATATTTTACCCAGGAACCCAGTGGGAGGGGGACACGTGTCCCTAGAGACACTGTTATTTTTGTTGGTACCTCTTTGAACGGACAAAAGCTAATATACAGGATTTGGGGTCCACTGACCAGCGGTCAGGGTCTGCCTGTCCTTCTTTTCATCCACGGAAAGACTCGGTGCACCATAGTTTCTTGTAGACCTAAACCCAGCTTGCTCCATTTGTGAAGTCGGAGGTCCTACCCAAATGGGGTCCACCTGTAAATGAGGTCCCAGTTGAACTCTCCTTCTCCACGGGGGATAATAAGGTGGCTATTGGGGTGGGTTAGGGGGCTGAAGACCCTCACCTGAGGGTGGTGAAGGTGGAGGCTGGTTATTTTCCATCACCGGATCTCTGCTGTTTAGATCTACCTTACAAGCTGACCATTGGCCGGCATGATCAATGTAGATGGTATAAGGGATCAGATGTGTATCCACACAGAGGAGCCTCAATATGAGAGTAGACTTGAATGTACCCCTAAGCCCAGCCTCGGAGATCCCAGCTAAAATCCTCATTGCCTCAATGGCCTGCCTGAAGTATACAGGATGCCAAAAATCAAAGGGGAACCGATGAATAGTGATATGAATTGTCTGAAATTGGGGTAAGGGATCAGTTCTATTCTGGGTTTGCTATGGCAAGACTAGTAAATGAAAGTTTTCTTCCCAAAACAAAGCATCTCCCTCTATCAGATCTGAGGCCAACCAATCAGGGGATTTAATTAGGAATCCCCTCTGCACCTCAGTTGGCACCCAATTCTCAATTGACCCTCCATACCTGGCCTGTAGAGTTAATATGAGGTTCTCCCTCAAAGGAGGCTCAAATTCAGATTTGGCAGTTAGGAGCACCGTGTTGTTGAGATCCATCATGACCCTGTGATGCTCCTCTAATGGCGATAAGAAGCAAAACAGAGATTGGCATTGTAGAGGGGAAGGGAGTAGGTTAGCCATGCTTGAGATGTAAGAGTGACAAGGGAAGAGGAGATAGAGTGTAGAGGAATAGAGAAGGAATAGAGAAGGAGATGAGTGTAAGCTAGTGGTGGTTGGCGACTAAGACATGGTTATTTGCGAGTAAAAAGGGCAAGAGGAAAAGGGCTATAAGACCTATCTAAACTGATACGCTCTATTTGAGAGAGAGTAAGCTGTATGTGAAAGGTTTTGGATTTGGACTTGTTACGGATAATGAGTTATGTCCATTTGAAATTTGGTTCACAGCAGAAACAGAGGCAGGATGTGGGGCGCGCAGACTCCACGCGAGCTGCACAAACTCCACGCGGACCGCACAGAAAGCAGACAGAGCAAATATGAAAATTCCAGCTTTCGACATCTTTTCATATTTTTGCCATATCTTGGCCATACGAACTCCGTTTTAGGCAAATAAAGACTTGCTAGAAAGAGGACAATGAGATCTACAATTCTAGGAAGGTTATAAATCAGAATTTGTAATGTGCAAGTCGCAGGAACCTCTTTAGAAAGGCATCAGTTGAAATTTATTGCCACATCTCACGAGATCTTGATTAATTCACCTTCCATCCTAGGTTGCTTGCTCCCCAAGTCACAAAATAGCTATAAAGGAGAGGGATGCAGCAGGAGGAGGGAGATATTTCCTTTTGGGGGATCTCCCCCTTGGGAAGGCCATCTCTGAGATACCACCATTCTTCTCCACTTTGCTTCGAGGGCTTGGAAAGAGGAGACTTGGCTTGGAGCTTGATTTCTTAGAGTTTTATCATTTCTTTCTTCTCTCTATTTATTTTATTTGTTTTTTGATCATGTTAGAGTAGATCTTTTAGTTTCTAGGGTTATGATGCAGTCGGATACTTTGTTTTGTTATGCATGTTGTTTGAATATGTGTTGAATATTTGTGTTTATTTGTTTGAGTACTATTCTAATTGCTTAGTTGAAATTGTTTGAATGATTCTTGTTGTCTACTATTAGATGTCTATAGCATCTTTTCTAGTATTTTGTCCTTGATGTTTCTTTCAATTAAACTAAGTATCTAAGGTAGGATTTCGAGCCATGAGGCGAGACCATATAGTAACTGAGAGGTGAACTTTTCCATTATTCGAGAGATGGTGGATGTCTTTAGTAAACCTGACAAATAACTTAGGTTGAATACCAATAAACGAGAGTTTAGGGTTGGAAATCTAAGAAGGTGAAATTGCATTTTCGTTACCAAGTTTATTAAGCCAACAAACGAGAGTTGAGGTTTATGAATATTAGGTACGGTCAGTAGAACCTTACACAAAGAAACAACGCAGAAACAGACGCATGATGTATTAACTCGAGGCCCATGCACCCCGCGTCTGGTGCTGAGAGGCAGAGTTGAAGATGAAATCTGAAACCCTGGAAACGCCTTTTAATTATTGATTTAAACCAAGTTTATTTTCTTCCTTGCAGTTAATTACTGTTGCTGAACTATTTAGAAAACATAAATACCCAAACCAATTTTTTTCACCTCTAGTCTTTAATTAATTTAAGTAGAATCTAGCTAAGACTTGAACCATCCCTGTGATCGATACTCGACAATATACTACGCGATAGGATTATGCACTTGCAATCTGACTCGAAAGTGTATTTAAAGTTTAAAAAATATAGTTTACTGTACTGAAACTTTGTGTATACGCTTTTGTGTGAACACTTGTGCTACACAAAGTTCATTTTTAAAACACCACATGCAAAATTGCAATGGAACAATATGGTTCAATTCTTTCTAACAAACTTTATTTGTTTTATAATATTTTTACTAACTTTAATTTGAATTACAAGGAGGAGAGAGAATCCATACATATTATGCAGAAATCTGATCAATATAGAACACAATAATTCTTTATTTTATCATTCACAAGTAAAATAATTACAGTACTTTATGTCGTACAATATTTGTTAATACAAACAACACTGATTTTAATATCACGACTGAAATCGATGAGAGCTTTTTATCCATCGAAATTATTAAAATAAAATTATGAAAATAGAAAGATGACTTTGATTCCAGCATATTTAGAAAAACTAAAACTAATGGTCGCGATTCAAAATTTTGGATTGATGGTTTTGATTCAATATATATTTTTTAAGAGAAGGGTTTCAAATGCCTTCATTTTTTGTGCCTCCACCGTGCTTTCATTTTTTAAAACATTAATAACTCAAAATTTAAAACTTAAAAATTAAAATAAAAAATGTGATCTATGTTATTTTCTCTATGCGCTTATAAAAAATTATGACATTTCAATTTTGTTTTTATATGAATCAATAAAATTTTTCGAGATATAATAAAAATGTGATAGTGTATAATGTTCATACATTATAAACCATCACAGCCTGAAACAGTGCCAATTCTTGGCCAAAACAGTGCTAGTTAATGCCAAAACAAGGTCTGTTCCTGACAGAAACAGAGACCGAAACAGACTATTCTTGGCCGTGATAGTCTATAACGTCCTCTGTTATACACTATCACGTTTTCCCTATATTCGAAAAAACTCAAATCCGTTCTCCATTATGAATATTTATTTAAATAATTTTCTATTAATAAAAATTTCGGAAATAGAAAGGGTGAATTTTCAAAGACGCGGCATTGATAAAGCAGCGGTTTATTTTGAATATGATCGTTCTAGGCACATACATTGTGTTAATAATTCAGGCGGGTCGCTTTTTAATCTATATTCTATATAGCAGTACATTTTGTTGCAAGAGATACGCCACATGGGAATTGATATAACTTTTGCCTCACCTACTTCGGAATTAATTCTCATCCTCTGAGATATCTCATATTTTGCGTGACTTTTCGGAAAATCATAAGCGTTCAAATACGTTCTACACGAATCTCAAAGCTCAATTAATACTGGCCCCGCGCTCTCCCCGAATAGACACCGGACACGTCGGTCACGCAGAGTATGAGATATCTCAGGAGATTCTCACTCCTTGGGAATTGCACACGGGTGCCAACAAATTGGGGAAGAAGAGATGATGGAGCCGCGCATTCGTATCCTCCGCATTAACTCAAACTTTGAGTTAAATACGAATGAATCTGGACCGTCCAATTATATTGGTACAAATTTTAAAGGAGCCTGTGCATTCCACTTTGATCCGGATTGACCCGAGTCGTGATCAGACGGCTGAGATGAATTAACTTAAAGTTTGAGTTAATGCAGAGAACACAGATTCGGTGCCGCAGTCATCAAAATTTACCTTTTTTTTATTTTTTTTATTGGAGTCGATTCAAACACTTCTGGCAGCAAATTTTTAATATGTGCAGAATGAACAAAAATATATATATATTTTTTGGATCTTGGTCATTGAGTTCGATTTAAAATTTTACACCGGGATCATTAATTCTGACTTTCCTAAAAAAATTCCAAACACCCATACTTTTTCTATTTCTCTATCTCTCTCTCTCTCTTTTTTATTAATTTCTGTGAATAATAAATTCTCGATATTTATTGTATCTTTACTTGTAATATTAAGGAAATAAGAAACAAAATATGAAATAATTACTTAAACGATATGTACGTGAATCCGTCAGATTCCATTTGACTAATATGAGTAAAAAAAAAAAAAAAAAAAAATATTTCAATAAATCTAATATGCATACACTTAATTTAAATATGTTAATACAACTTCTTTACTACGTAAAAATTTATGATTTTTTTTTAAATTACTCTAATAATTGTACATGCAAATATTAGATTGAGGTATAAATGTCAATTTTGGTCGTTTAAAAACTTGCAAGTGAACTCGAATTAATTGTGAACGTCTATTATGAATGCAATTCTATAATAAGTGCTACACTATAGTATTTTTTTGCATAAAAAATTGATAATGTCCTTTTGTAATTGTTCTAATAATGATTTGTTGATATTAATTACTTGAAACATACTTGAAATTAACATACGGATACGGGTTGGAAGGTTAATACTCTATCTTAATTTGCAAATCAAATGAATCTAATAACATATCTCATCGCGGTGCCAAATGAAAAATCAGCATCTCAACATTTTGCCTCTAATTAACACGTACAAGTTTAGTTTTAAATGATAAAAATCAGTCTCCAATTGGATGTAGTTCTAGAAATAGATGATAGAGTTAATTGAACAGACAACGCAAACTAACTTGATAAAAGCCAGTACCTGGTTTCATATGGTTTTAGAAAAAAAATTGATGCAGCAATCGGTACAACTAAAAATATCAGCACAGCTATTAACTTGAGCAAGCAGAATTATTTCATAACATAACCAAGAACTAAATTATGAAAATCCACAATCCATACTTTAATTGTGACCGTTCAAATTATAAATGTGGGTTATAGATCAAATCTCCTGCCAATATGTGAGTAGGAAAATTTGATTCATAATTATTGAGCTACTTTATTATTAATCACCAGGCAAATTTCTCTCACTTCTTTATTAGTAATGTTTCTAAGTTAATCAATAAGAGGTATACAACTTATGGAGAGATAAGAAAAAACTTTCATGAGGTGCTTTAAAATTCATATGGGTCAATTTGGAAATTTAGGGCCTGTTCGACGTTTAAATGGGCTGGGAAATGGACATGATAATTGAACTGATTTTTACTGTGCTCGTGGGAAAAAAAAATTAAGTCTGAATGAATTCTTTTTTTTCCCACGCACACAATAGCGCACCGAACAGGCCCTTACGGTGAAGTATTAATGGCAATTGGAAAATCTGAAATCTTTTAAAGTATTCCCAAATTTACAGTCAAACTTTTTTCACCGACAAAAACTCCATGAGTAACAAGATAAATGTTTACACCATTTGTATTTTGTAAGTCATGCCTTTTGCATTGGAAAATCACACATTTGAAGTTTCTTTCACTAATAAATAGCTATTTCGTAGTAAAATAAGTAAACTTAATTATGTCGAAATCATATGAGTTGATAATAACTTACAATTTTTGAATATATGCAATGAGACCAAATTAAAAGACAAATTTTATAATATTTAACATTAGTGAAAATTAAATCTTTAATTTTGTGATGATGGACCCTCATTTTTTCTCAAATTTTTTTTGTGATGATGGAGAAAACTGAAAAGTAATTTAATAATATTTTAAGAATATATGTGATTTTCCGATAAAATTTAAATGATTTCCCCATGAATCTCCTACTAAACCATTACTTTTATATAACATGAATTGGAATATATTTAGTCAAGTATATATATGATTTGAAATACTTAATGACTCCAACATAATTACTTATTACATTAATTGTGAATATTTTCATTTTTTGAATAAGTATTTTTAAAACTATGAAATAATTTAACCGTGCAAACCCTTGATTTACATAATAAATAATCAAAGTTATTTTCATTATTGAATAGAAATAATAATTCTTATATTTACAGGATTTTGTATACCAATTTGTCATTTCCCGCTTTTCAGATTTAGTATAATTTAGAAGTGCTAGAGAAAATAAGTAAAACGATTTAATAAACACGTAAACTTAATAATGTAATTTTATTAGTGCTATTTTGCTTTAATTTAGTTTGTGTTAATTTTGAATTATGTGTTGATTTCAGTATACTGTGTTGATTTTGAATTTATAATTGTTTAATGAGAAGGGTTCAAATGCCTCTATTTTTTGTACATCCACAATGCCTCCATTTTTTAAAACTTTAATAACTCAAAATTTAAAACTTAAAAGTCAAAATAAAACTGTTAGATGTGATCTATGTTATTTTCTCTATGTGCTTATAAAAAATTATGACATTTCAATTTTGTTTTTATGTGAATCAATAAGTTGAAAAATCAACGTCTATAAATTATTCACATTAGTACGTTTTTTACAAGCTATTGATGACAACCAAAATAAAATTAAAATGTCATAATGTTTTACACGTGCATAGATAAAATGATGTATATCATATCCAACGGTTTAATTTTGACTTTTAAATTTTAAATTTTGAATTATTAATATTTTAAAAAATGAAGGCATTTGAACTCTCCTCTTGTATAATTTAGTGTGTGCTGATTTTTCATTTATGATTATATATGTCATTATAAGCCAGCAAATATTAGCTTGCCAAAATACAAAAAAAAAAAAAAAAAAAAAAAAAAAAGAGTTTCAGGGTCGGTTGCAATATTAGGCCGAACTGGATACTAAATGGATTAAACAGGGTCATCTGAGTATGGTCTGATCTTGATAGTTCCAGAATCAATTTCTGTGCAAGTAAAATTTGGTAAAAACAATTTTGATAAAAAGTGAAAATTTATGACCTAATAAGTTCTCATGACCAATAACACTCTTAAGAAAAGTTAAAGAACAACAATACTAATAAAAATATATTATAAAAATGTGATCTCCTCTTTGTCGATCGTGTGCATTTTGACATTATTCTTTCGTTGTCGTGCCAATGTGGTTAGTAGCACTGGCGATTTGACGCTATGGTGACCCTGACCCATCCGTCTCCAGTTGGGATTCTTCGATCTTGCCATCGAGGGATTGATGCTTAATGACTTTTGACATCATTACTTGGCTTTATTAATTATCAACAATCTGTGATTATCTTTTTTTCTCGCATAAGAAATGGCCTCTGTGAATTCATTATTTTCCGTAATTGAATCTTTAGTTCTTAATCTTTTTTAAACGCATCTTTTCAATGTAAAAGTTGTACATTTTTTCTTTTGGATTAAATGGTTCCAGTATACTCCGACATATCTTAAATACTATTTTCGAGAATTGAACTTGCGTCTCTCCATAGAGAGATGAAGACTCGCATTACTGCACTAACCCCATGTTTGGTTGTCGCCTAAAGCTAAGGAGATCTAAATTGGTTATTCCAACTTAGGCCGGTCTAAATTATTCATGTTTGATTGAGGCCTAAAGTTAAATCATAGCTTAAACTATTCCTTATTTGGTTAGAGTTGGTGGAGGACTAAAGTTTTAAAAACCTAAATTGGTTAATTATTTATAATAAGATACTAATTATATTAATAATAATTGTAATATATTATATATTATTATAAAATTTATTTAATATATTAACAATATAAATATTAATTATATATTAATAATAAAAAAATTAATTGTATAATTATAAATTAATAATAATTACTAATTATATAATCTTATTAAAATAATAATTTAATATATTAACAATATAAAATATTAATTATATAATTATTAATAATAAGATACTAATTATATAATATTAATATATCAATAACTATAATATATTATAATATTATTATAATAATTATTTAATATCTTAACAGTATAACATATTAATTATATAAATATATATTAATAATAATTATGAATAAGAAAATATTAATTATATAATATTAATATATTATTATATTATTATAATAATTATTTAATATATTAACAATATAGGGTACTAATTATATATTAATAGTTATTATTAATAATAAGATACTAATTATATAATATTAATATATTAATAATAATTATTAAATATTATAATATATTAACAATATAACATATTAATTATATAGTTATATATCGTTAATAAGATACTAATTACACAATATTAATATATTAACAATATAACATAATAATTATATAATTATTTATTAATAATAATTATTAATAAAAGGATATTAATTATATAATATTATTATAATAATTATTTAATATGTTTACAATGTAAGATATTAATTATATAATTATATACTGATAATAATTATTAACAATAATATACTAATTATATACAAATAAAATATTATTATAATAATTCAAGTTAGGTCACGAGGTGGAATAAAAATTAAACCACAATATGAGGTGGCTTAATTTAGGCCGGCCTAAAGATCGGCTTATGTCATCTTAGGCCAGCTCATTTAAGACACGTTTGGTGGAATAACAAGGCCTAAACTTCTTATTTCACCATTTAGGCCACAATCAAACATGATGTTAGTTCTAAAAAAAAAAAAAAAGGTATGTAAAATAAAGTGCTTGTTTGGAATTAATTTCATAGGTGATTTATAATATCAATTTCATAAATAATTATCTTAAATTATTATTATTATTTTTTTGATATCCAGGTATCTTAAATTATGTGGGGCTACGAGAATGAGGATGAGTTAGTTGCGGGGCAAAGGGAGCATAACACAAGATAAACGTTAATCGGCATAACACTCATTAGGTGGCTCGATCGTTGACATAATTTAATTTTGAGAAATTCGACTAAGAATGTGTGAAATTTAAAAATAAATATTTTATTTGATACAATAGTTATAAAAGTGCTTTTCAATTAAATAATAAAAAAAGGACAAATGAAGTTGAAATAAGATACAATGCAAGAAATGAATATTTATTATATTATGGATTACTAGATGTTTAAAAAATTAAGAGACATGCTATATATATATTCGGTGCTGAAAATATTATATTGAGGGTTATAAATTTTTTTAATGTAATTTTTTTCTCAATTAATAAATTATTATTTTTTTACTTAATTAATTGTGCATCCTAGTATTTGAGAATTCCATTCTATTTTTGCTTAGACTACTTTTTAACAGGGTTGCAAGGACTTGTAAATATTGAGAAACGAAAGATGACTCGATACATTTGAGATCCGCTATAATTTGATACTTCAAATACACGATATGCATATTATACATATGAGAAATGATGAAATTTGATATAAATTTTACAATTTATCCAACGAGTTTATATACTTTACAATAATACATATTATTTTTACAAGCCTTCCATAAAATATTAAACAACATAAAAATTAGAGGACAATTGATAAACAACTGATCTATAAGGTAAAAACAATAAATTTTTCAATAGTCCACAGTATCTAAACAGCCTTTCGCTATTAAACACCCCTCGTAGGATTGATTTGAAAAACATGATTAAAGATTATCCAATAATTGTATTGCCCTTTAATATTGCCAAATTGATCTTTCTGCTTTTAAATAACCAACAACAGTGACACGGACTCGCTTTGCGGTTTTTAGGCGTAAAACCCAACCCAATCTGGGTCATTAGTACAATTGGATTTTTTATTTGATCAACAGAAATCATATTAACAAACCTTAGTAAATATTTTTGTAGACATTAGTAGCATTAATAATTTGCTACTTACACATTAAAATTAAGGCACTCCAACGCAATAAACAATCGTTTATCACCATATCTAGTTTATCTAACGATTACAACAAATTAATATTTCACACCTAACACAAAATCAAGCACACCAGCACATTATATAACATATGAGCTAGCAGTGAAGATGCATATATATATTTTGCGTTGAGGCCATCACAAATTACACCCTATATATTTAATTAACAAGCCCTGATTTAATTGGAAACTAAGGTGTACTTAGCAAACAAACTGTAACCTACATATATATTAACTAAGCCGATCAAAATGAACTGCCATTGTCAGATTTCCGCATTTGTCTGGCTTCCTTAGTTCTAAAAGGCAAAGATCTCCTTGTTTCAGGCCATTTTTGCAAACAAATTCACGCCAACCTTGAGTTATGTATCTCCTAGTTTTAGCCTTCCTGTATTCTGCAGTACATGTATTGCTTCTCTTATCTAGATCGGCAGGTAACAATGTAATCTTCTTGTTCTCACTTTGAAGAACTTTGCATGCAAAATTGATTGGTAAATTCTGGTACACATATAGCATAGTAGGACAAGAAGATAGTAAGATTGATAGCATATGTAATTGTTTCCAGTATTGCAATTTTTTTGTAACAGTAACAACTGAGAAAATGCTTACATACCAGTCGACAATGCCTTTGTGTATAAGTCTCGGTATGAGTCAAGATTTTTACAAACAAGTGACTACCCTTTTGAGTTTTTTGGGTCATCCTGTTAGCAGTCTCCTCTTGAGCTTTTGTCAAATAGGTCATAACAGGTACAACATATAAACCAGAATCTTTCTTAGCTACATTATTCTCCCTTGTTTTTCTTTTTCTGACATGCTCGCGCTCTCCTTTGTTACTCTCGCTCTCGCTCTCGCTCTTGCTTGATTCTTGAACAGGATCTACAACAAGAAATTAAATGACATAAAGTTCATTTTTTTTGTTCTCTTAACGAATAGGAAACAATAACAATTAAAATAAATTGGCCTAACAGGTTTAACCAATTTGAAGAAAGGCTTGTACAAAATTACATCATTTTTCTTCGGGATGCTTGGTATTTATACTTGGTCTAGCAGGTTAATTGAAGTACTAGAAGTTTCCAGTACTTTTATATTATACATTGATCTTTGAAAAGTTATAAAATAACTAATATGAACAAGATATACCAACCTCTTCGTTTCCTCTTACAACAAATTATTGTTTCCCCAGTTGTGCGCTCTCGAGTGGCACCCGATGAAATTTTACGAGAAGATTCATCAGTGTCACTACTATCAGAGGATGGAGATATGATCTCTTTCTTAACCTCGTGTATCAAACTGTCATGCGTCTCCTCTGATTCTGTTGTTTTTGCAAAAAAAGGAGCGGTCTTTTGGCATCCACTCCGATCAAAGATAATCACTTTAAAAGCAGAGTTAGCTTTGTATGTAAAGAATAACACATCATTATTGTCTATTCGATTAGCCCTTACAAATTCTTTCCAACCAGATCGCAGAGCAAATGTGTCATTAAACTTGATCATTTTCACATGCCAAGCAATTCCGCTTGGACCTTTAAGTGAAATTTTTCTGCTAATGGATCCTTTGAACATTTTTGCAAACTTTTTTGGAATAATCTGCAACATTATAAGCAAGGAGATAAACAATATTTGTCAGCGACATCTAACAAGAACTATAACTTTTGAGGGACGGAAGCAGAAAATACCAATGAATATTTAAGGATATATATGTATAACTTACCATTGTGTGCATAACGGAAGCATCCATCTCCACATAAAAATATTTCATTCTTGGATCCATGTCGCTACTTTCTCTCATGATCTCTTCCCCTGGCTGATGGTTCTCTTCAGCTACAAATCTGCAATTTTCTACTTATATACATTGAAACACAATAAAGTTTCCCATCGTTTCCACTTCCATATTTATTCTCTACGTATATACATTTGAACATGTTAAAGTTTGATTAATTGTACATTTTAATTATCCCAATCGTTTCAAGTTCTCTACAGTTAAGTCAAGAGTTAATGGGTGTGAAACAAAGTTAAGTCCCAATGAGGCGTGTGTGAAACAGTGAAAGCCTGCTGGTTTCAATTCGTTTGAATATGACGTTACAAATAAAAAAAATATTGAAAATATAATTCATGGTGCCATATATGTTATGATGACAAAGTTAAGATATATATCATCATTACTCGGGTTTAACCGACAAAGAATTCTATGGAAATTTATTTCTAATGAGAGTTCAAAGAATCGAATGTTTATATTTTGTTAAGAAAAATATTTTCTTACACAGTGCGTCCCTAACCTTCCATTTCAAAAATCATAATAGTTCATAATATAGTCAGTTGGATTTCAGAAGGAATAAATATTAGAGACATTATAGGTGCACTGGCCATTTATTAGTTTATATTTCATTTGAAAAAGTGATTTAGTCACAGGGATAACTGGGTTCTAATGTAGTGAGAATTGTTAAGATTAATTTGTTGTTGTAATAAAATTTACTAATACAACCTTAGTAGCTACTAGCAAGTTTTCAAAAAAGAAAAAGTGACTTATTTCATCTTACTGCTGACTGCCTCTGTCATTATTTTCAAATGAAAAAAAGAAAGTAATTTAATTTAGACAAACATAAAATTTGATTAATCAAAATTAGATAATTAAAGTTCAACAACAAAAAACCGAAATCCATATAAAGTTTACTAATCTAAAAAAAAATTACCCCATTTATATTAGAGAAAAAATATTATAACTCTATAACATTGTATTCCTTTAATTAATCATCATAAATTCCTTCTTTAATCCGAGCGTTATGAATTAATTTCCACCTACTACTACATACGTTATCCCATTAAGAAAAATAAGCTGAAGAAAACATAATAAAGTAAAGCAAATCATTGTGGTTACTAAGATGTACGTGGAAGAGTGAATGCGAAAGTTGAAACGAGGGGAAAATTAAAAATAATTTAATTCATCAAACTTTTTTTTTCAATGTAGAGAATAAATTAATGCGGAAGTTGAAATGGTGGGAAACTTTATTGTGTTTCAATGTATATATGTTGAGATTTGGAGGTGAAGAGATCGATCCATCAGCGAGGGGAAGAACAACAAACAAGAGAGAGAGAGAGATTATCAAAAAGGGGGTGGCGCCTTGGATCAAAAAATGCATAATTTTTATATGGAGATGCATACTTCGTTGTTACATACAATAGGATGTATAACTTTCATTGTATGCATCAATGAATTAGTATTCATCTCCACGTAAAATGTTTTAATGCTAGTTTGCACACATTGGTCAATAATTTATCATTGAAGAGCGAACAAAACATTTGTCACTCACAATTTAGGTAGCAATAATTTAAATAGTTCACTCTTTAAAATTCACTCATTTCGGTATCTGATAAGTGTCTTAAAAAAATTGACTTGTAAAAAAAAATTATTGCATATTATATGAATTTATAATTGCTTTGATATCAAATGATAGTCTTAATAATTCATGACGTGTTTTGTAATTAAAAAATACAAGCAATTCAGAATCCGTAAATCCAAAATAAAATACCAAAGTAATTTAAATCATACAGTTCTGAAGTGCAGACATCTTTAGGCGGAAGCATTAGTACTGATCTTCAACAGTTTTCCTCAGATCTGATGATGGAGACCTTAGACGTTTTCTTTATTTCTCACTTTCAAAGATCTCAGATTCAATCTCCTTATGCGTAGAAATCATACCAACATTCAATACAGAGAAAGAGAGTATTAATTAATCAAAACAGCGCTAGAAGGAGAAGACCTTTTATATACTTTATTAAACGTCTGTGTAGCTCTCTCAAGGCTTTCTACACTGTTATTTAAACATAAAACCATGTACAATTTCTACCTTTCTACACGGCTTTTTACATAAAGGTCCATGTAGCTCTCTCAAGCTTTCTACATTGTTATTTAAAAAAACATCCGTGCACAATTCCTACCTTTCTACACGGTTCTTTAATAAATATCCGTGTCGCTCTCTTAAGGCTTTCTACACTGTTATTTAAACAATAATCCATGTACAATTCCTAATAAACGTCTGTGTAGCTCTCTCAAAGCTTTCTACACTGATTCTTTAATAAATATCTATGTAGAGATCCCACAGATATTTCAGGCTTCCAAAAAATTACAATTTCTACACAGTTTTTATATAAAATTGTCAAATCTATATACAATGTGCAATGTACAATGACCATTTTTGTAGTAGTGAATAATGTTCCTAAAATTTATTGGTCGAATGCCGTACTCTGTGCCACTAATTTAATCAATAGATTACCTAGTGTTATTTCAAAAAATAAAAGTCTATTAGAAATTCTTTATCAACAAAAAAACACTTATGACCATATGAGAGTATTTGGTTGTACAAATTTTGTACATATCAAAAGAAATGACAAGCTTGATTTTGTATCACAAAAAACTATTTTCTTAGAATACTCATCTTATAAAAAGGGCTATGAATGCTATGATCTAATTAATAAAAAATTATACATTTCTAGAAACATTTCATTTTTTTAAAATGAAGCATATTTCAAAGGAAAAAAATATTCATCAAACATATTAAAATAATCAAAATGACAATATAGTTTTGCCTTACTTACATGATTTGAATCTTGTTAATTCCTCGAGTTGAAATTAACAATCAAGAAAATGAAACTAATAATGACATAAATGAAAATTAAATTGAAAAAAATTATTGGATATAAGAAGATCATCTAGGGAACAACAACCATCAACTAGACTTAGAAATTATGTAACTTATTTGGTACAATACCCAATTAAATTTTTTGTTTCATATGACAACATCTCAACTGAATACTATACATTTCTTAGGCAATAGGTAAATGATTGTAAACAAATGTTAATCCTAAGTAGATCCCTCCTTATGTTAACATGTTTCGTTGTATTTTTTTTTTATTGTGCAATTAATCCACATAAAAGTTTCCATGTGCATACATGCAACATAAATACTCAAATAAACATATCCATATATAGGATTCATCTTCTTATTTACAATTACAACACATTATATATATGCATGCAACACATCCATGTAAAAGTTACCATGTGTATGCAACATAAACACTCAAATAAACATCCATAAAATTCATCACAGTATTTACAATTAATTACAACACAACAATTACAACACATCATATGCAAACTAATTAATATGTAGGATCGATTTAATATATATAATTACAACACAACAGTTACAACACATCACACACAGTAGTTGATTAATGGTAGGATGGATTTAATATAGAGTCAAACTTAATTAATATATTTTTTGCATTAGAAGAGAGAACACTATGACAGAACAATTAAATGATATGAGTGTCACAAGCTATCCAACATCCTTGCAAAATATGTTATAAACATTAAATCATGTTTTAATCTCGAGTCTTCGGCAGTGTAAAAATGGACACACAACAGTGGACTTCCGTTGTTGTTTGAACTCTTTCGCAAACCACCACTTTATTCAAAGGGAGTTTGTGTAAGAGATCAAACAACAATGCACTGTTATGTGCCATTCATACACTGCAGAAAACTCAGGATCAAAACATGATTTAATTTTAAGAACATATTTTGCATGGATTTTAAAAACGTTATTTCTTTTGTTTTAATAAGAATTAATAAAATGTTTTTCTGGTCTTCTCCAACATTTCAATTAATTCAGCACATGAACGAGATGGCACATTGTCCATTATAAATAACATTAGAAATTACAAGACGAAATGATATGGAGTTCCATTTAACCATGGTTTAGATGATCAGAGCCAAAGATTTTGAAATGTAACGCACAAGAACAAGGGTTCCATTTAACCATACTATTGTTGTTTCTAACCTAAAACTGAATCATGACTATCAACTTTTCAACTAAACTGTAACTAACCACATCATCAAGTTACCGAACTTTATATAAATTATTAGTTAAGCCGAATGATTCTCTGGAACTAAAAAAAAAAAATCTTAAATAATGCATGTTCGCATTTCTGAAAATGCAAAATTTTCTTCATAACACTATTTTGTCGAGTTCTTATACCCCGCTCATTATATAGGACTTCTAGAAAGTTCTTTCATTCATATTCCAATTAGAAATCATGCCTCATCATATAAGGTACTATTACGTACCTCTTGATAGACATTGAGTGTGTTAACATTAAGACAAGGTCCACTAAACTTGACCGGATTGAGATAATAGGTTGCGGGAGGTATAAGCTGCTTGAGATCACCGCTCAACGCATAGGCCGCTTCCCATGCTTCCAAGAAGACCTAACATTACTAAAATATTATCATTTAAATCTCTGTACAAGGCTCAGCATTCTTAATTAGCTACTAATATCCGTTACTTAGAAATTATATATCTCATCATAAGGCTCTGTTACCTCTTGATAGGCTGTGAGTGTGTTAACATTTGAACAAGGACCACTTAACTTGACTAGGTTGAGAAAATAGGTTCCGAGCATTATAATCAGCTTGACATCACCGCTCGACACACATACCGCTCACCATGCTTCTAAAAAGGCCTAACATCATTACAATATTATTATATATGTATTTTTTTCAAATTAACCAAGTACATAAAAGAAATTCAACAGATTAAAGTTAAAGAAAATACACAAATAAAATGACAAGAGTACCATGCTATCATCAGTAACGCCATCTTCAAGTAGGCCATAGTCACATCAATTGTGTATAACAAAATACACACTAGCTCTGCCAATATCTTCACTTATGCTTGCCTCATTTTCTGTTGTCTCATTTATTTCTTTAAATTTAATAAGAATTGAGAGATAAAATGTTATTTAGCCTTCTCCAATATCTTAATTAACTTAGCATATGAACGATATGACACTTTATCTAGGAAGAAAAAAAAAACATTATAAATTACACACCGCAATGATATGGGGTACGTTTCTTAAATAGAAGGATGAGCTTTATTTGTATCACAAGGATTCCATTTAACCACACTATTGCAGTTTCTAACCTAAAACACAATCATGAGTTTCCAGCTTCTCAATCAAACTGTAAACAAAAGATATAAATGCCAACTGTTACCTTAAAAAAAATTATTAATTATCTACATCAGTTTACTTAAGTTTATAATATTAATAAACTGAGCCCAATAAATATCTGGAATGAAAAGGACATCTTAAATAATGCATGTTCCCACTTCTGAAAAATATTTCTTTTACATGATTGACACAATGACATTTTAAAGAAAAAATATTAAGTAACTATGTTAAGCTAAGCTTTAGTCTAGTCAACAGTTGCACATGCTGCAAGACATGCATCTGTTTTTGTACTCTGGAGTATGGTCAACAGTCGCACGCCAGAAAAATATTAACTTGATGAGGTTAGTAATTTCTTTTTGAGGTAACAGTTGGCATTTATTTATATCTTTTGTTTACCGTTTAGTTGAGAAGTTGGAAAATATGATTGAGATTTAGGTTAAAAGCTGCAAAGTGTGATTAAATGGAATCCTAGTGATAATGCAAAACTCATCGTTCTATTTAAGAAACGAAACTCCAAATCATTTTTTTCATTTAATTTCTGATGTCGTTGGTATTAAAAAAAGTGTTATATTGTTCATGTGTTGAGTAAATTAAGATATAAGAGAAGACCAAAGAACATATTATAATTCAATTCTTATTAAATTGAAAGAATTAAATAACAAAAAAAAGTTGTTGGACTCTCATAAGCCAAGCTGCCAACTTAAAAATAAGACTCAATTCAAGTGGGATGAGATCCGAAGATTACATAAGGTTGCATTAATTAAGGCAATATGAAGAATACTAGCAACTAATAGCATTGGCGAGATTGATTTACATTGTCGCCAAGCAACCGATTCACTTTGTAGAGCAACATTTGGTCCAACTTGATTTTCAATATTCTATTTAATTTATTATTTTTTATGACAACATTTGGTCCAACTTGTTGTTTTATTATTTTTTATGACAGCTGTATACTACTTTATTTTATGTACTCGAGCCGTTTTTTCTTATTGTTATATAACGTGTGTTTTCAAGGTAAAGAAGTTACTAAAAAAAAGTGCTTATATGGATAATGGTAAATTATCAACCGCAAATTAATCATGTTTAGTTCATATTTTTTAGCGTAGATGCATGTTGACGTTGTTAAACAAAGGTCCAAAGAGGAGCCAAAATGTTAAATTCTTTTGGTACATGTTTAAATAACAAACTTAAATAATAATATACATTTTGTATTCACTACAGGAGAAATCTTTTTCTATGACCAGTATCTGCGACCGGCGCCTTCGCTAGTCACAAATAGTTATTTTTTCTCAAAAAAAAAAAATCAACAACGACGATAACTTTCTGCGACCGATGCTTTGCTAGTTGCAGAAAGTAATTTTTCCCAAAAAAAGAAAAGAAATGCGTGCCAGACCCTCCTCCCTCGTGCCTCTCTCTTGCTGTACTCTCTCACGCACTCTCTTGCTGTAGCTGTCGTGCCACCAACTCGCCAGACGGAGCGGCCGCACCACCGCCAGTCAATAGCCAGCAGCCAGTACAGCAACCCCCTTCCCTTCCTCTCTGCGCCAGTCAACAGCCAATAGGATCGTCGCCTGACTGATCGAGGAAGGACTAAGGGAGAGCCAGCAGGTCCGTCGCATCACCGTCTCTTCTCCAAGTATTTCACTTATTTTGATTGGATTTTCTAAAATTCACTGAGGCCTTGCCGCCCGCTCCTCAAGATTATAAGTTGTGGAAAATGATTATAGAAAATGTAAATGATGGTATTTGGATGTTGACGACTTAAGGAGAACTAAGGGGAAATATTGCCCAATTTTTTCTTAAATCGACTTCTAATGGTGAATCCAAACCGATCTACTTCATTAGTTGTGCATTTACATGCAAAATTTATAACTTTTCAAATTTATTTAGTATTAAGTCAAGCGGTCAAATGTGTGAGTTTTTAAGTTAATTTTAATACATTCATTTTTCAATATTTTTACCACTTGATTTGATACTAAAATAACTCGAAAATATAAAAAAATTGTATGTAAATGTATCACTCATAATGTAAATCGGTTTTGAACGGTTTGGATTAGTCGTTCGAAGTCGATTTGCTAGGTTTTAGAGTCGGTGTTATATAGGCTAAAATGACACTGATGTTATATTAGCCAGACTCCAGCTCATCACCATAAAAATTTGCCTTCTCCTGTTCACGTCACTACTACAAAAAACATTTTTTCCATCGCCCATTTACCATCGGATGTGCTTCCGCACAGATGGTATACGTCGCGAGTGGCAGCGCTGTAATTTGCCTTCTCCCGCTCCTCAAGATGACGAGGATGATGACGACAATGATGTCGAGGGGCAGTTCTCAGATGTCGGTGGCGATGGTATTGCTTAGATGGTTAGGTATTTACATCTTGTTAGGATGTTTGTATTGACATTCCTGATTTAGATGGTACGTACTTGACATTTAGATTATTTGTTATTTGATGTTATTCGACATTTATGTTTATATTACTTGACATTTTGTTTTTTTATGTTTGATGATATGGTATACAGTTTTTCGATATTTATGTTTATATCTGTTTTGTATGTATTGATGTCTTGTATCATGTGTATGTATTGATGTTATGTTGTATTATGTGTATGCATGTATCGATGTCTTGTATGTGTATTATGTTGTAGGTTGGTACGTGTCGTACCAATTAATAAATGGTACAAATTTAAATAACAAAAAATAACCTAAAAACCTGACATAAGACTTCCTGTGAGTGGTTTTAACTATCAGCGACCGTTCTTCCCGGTCGCATATATTTTTTCCTGACGTTAGCAAAAAAACGACAACGACAAAAAAAATTGGTCGCAAAAAATATCAGCAACCGGCTAATGTCATTCAGCGACCAGTGACGTCATCAGAAGAGTATCTGCAACAATACTTACAACGACCTGAGTATTAGCGACCGGAATCGACTTTATGTGACCGAGAAAGCTATCAGCGATCGGTGCCTTTACTTTCTGCTATTGAAAAACCGGTCGTAGAAAGTGGGATCTGCTGTAGTTATTGTATCAGTTACGTTGATATAAAAAAAATGTAGAATTTTGATTTATAATTCGGGTAATAGCAAGAGAAATTAAACAAAAGCTTCAGAAAATTTTGATCCTTTTAAAATTCGCTTACTTTTGAAAATGTATCAAAATAAGGTCAGAATAAATTAGTTTTTGTAAATTTTTAAGTTTTTTTCTTTTTCATTTTTCTCTCTACTTTATAGTCCTTAATTGATAAACTGATAAATCGATAGCTAAATTGGATTAATTGAGGAACAACTGAGGCATAATTGGACATATAACGAAGTAAAGTTTGTTTTTGGTTTGTCAATTATTCGATGTGTCTCAATTAAGTTCCTGAAGTGTTTTTAATTGAATAAAATCATGAAATTTATACATGTTAATTAGACATGAAGAAATGAAGAAAATAGTACAATACCCTGCATGTTGCATTGAAAGCTACAGAACACCATGATTTAATTACTTTCGTTTCACCAAGGTTGCTCGCGCGGTCACAAGCTTTTAATGACACTATTTATCACAATACCTAGCTATCACACATTACTATGTTACAATATTTTAACAATGAATCCCAAAGTTAACTTTTTAAAATTATTTAATTGTAAAACCATTCTTTTGAAGTGTAAAGTCATTCATTTGAAGTTTTATTTCTAATGAATAGTTATTTTATTGTGACATAAGTAAACTCCTATCCTATACGAGATTTATGATATTTGAGTGTGAAATATAGTTATCGGTATAGATAGGAGATAAAAATATCAATTATATGTACATTAAAGATTTTTTATAATCTTGCTACAGCCGGGGTGGATCTACTGTAGCAAGGGGGGGGGGGGGGGGGCAGCCGCCCCTGAATTTCGAGTTTTAGTGGTGATTTATTGGTACCGGTCGACTTTGCCTCTCCTTGGAAATTTTTTTGCCACCACCTTTGAATGTTTGATTTGTAATTCGGGTTAAATTTAGTATTAAAATCAAAATAAATTTATTGAATTATGATTAGTAATATTAATTTTAAGTTATAGAATCATAAATTATAAGTCAGGGTATTGGAAAATATAAGTTAAAACATTGTTTTTTTATCAAATACCCAATTAGTTAATGGGTTTAAATCCGATAAGCTATTTAAATCCAATTTGATATTTTTTTTTTGCTCGGCTACAGCATCAAGTAAGATTAACGTAACCCTGCTACAACTTTTTTCTGTAATCGTTATATTGCTTTATACTCTATAGTTTTTGTTAAAGAACATAACTGACTACTTTTAGCTTGTAAATAATTAACTAAATTCAATGAAAATAACATATATAAATAAAATCTAAACTGGCACTTCATATATTTTTGAAATAAAAAATATTAAAATATCTTAACTATATATAATTAGATCTGAACTGTTCATCCTCCCTCAAGATTCAGACATGATCCGAAATGGATGAAAAGATATCCGTTTTTCTTTTCTTTTTTTCTCAAAAAAGTTTGTAGTAAGATTCGTACAGAACATGTGTGGTGAGTTATTAATTTAGTCCAACATGCCTTCTTTGCAGTATACATCGCCTATACTCTCACGAAACCAAATTTATTACACAAATTTAACATCAAAATTCACATTAATTCATATCCATACGGACAATGAAATAAACAGATTTATTAAATAGATAAAAATAATTGTCTTTACAGAATCTTCATGTCAGGTCTTGTCCGACAGTAAGTCAATGATGAAAGAGTTCATAACATTTCTGATCCGGTTGTTCTCAGAGATTATATAGGTGACCGAGCCGCTAATTGATTGATTAGTGTTATTTCTTTTGTTTTAATAATAATTGATAAAATGTTATTTGGTCTTCTCCAATGTTTTAATTAACTCAGCACAAAAACGAGATGATACTTTATCTAGTAGCAGCAACATTAGAAATTAAACGAAGAAATGATATGGAGTTCCTTTCTTAAATAGAAGGATGCATGAGGTTTGCATGGTTTAGATGATCACAACCAATTTTTTTTTGGGCTATCTTCTGAAGCCTCAATGTACATCTCGCTAGAGTGAAAGTTATTGCACTGCAATACCCCGAAATGGAAAAAATTCGGGTTTACCGAGTTCATACCGTAGATGATTGTGTCGTTTAAATTAACAAATATTACTGGCTGAAATATAAAAGATATGAAGTTTCTAATTGGCATGAAAAGCAATCATCTGTTCCTCTATTTTTTCTCAAACAAAATAGTAGTATTGTAACTTAATGCATCCATGAGCCTCACAGTTACAGTTGGTAGAACATTACAAAACTGTTTTGGACATTCATCGTACCTCCAAGATAAGTTGCCCTGACTATCGAAGGTCCCTCCTCTAGTAATTCTTAGATCATTCATATTCCCAGTTGCACCCAATTATTTCCTCACACGTACTTGCTCAGGTCAGTCGACGCCTTTACATATCCTGCATTGCATCAATCATAAATTTTCTTAAGTACGTAATCACTAATATCTTTCCCATTAGAAATTATGTCTCATCATATAAGGCTCTATTACCTCTTGATAGACAGTGAGTGTGTTAACATTTAGACAAGGATCACTGAACTTGACTGGGTCGAGAAAATAGGTTCCAAGCGGTATGAGCAACTTGACGTCACCACTCGACAAGCAGACAGCACCCCATGCTTTGAAGAAGGCCTAACATCAGTACAATATTATTATATATGCATTCTATGAAATTAACCAAGTGCAAAAAATAAATTATCAACATATTAAAGTCAAACAAAATACACAAATAAGATGAAAAGAGTACCATGCTATCATTAGTAACGCCATCTGCATGTAGGCCGTAGATACATACATTGATAGTAGCAGAGGTCACTGCCAACCTCCTCATAATCACATCAGTTGTGTATAACAAAATACACACTAGCTATGGCAATATCTTCACATATCCTTGCCTCATTTTCTGTTGCCTCATTTGTTTCTTTAAATTTAATAAGAATTGAGAGATAAGATGTTATTTAGTCTTCTCCAATATCTTAAATAGAAGGATGTACTTTGTATCACAAGGAAAAACAAACATTACAAGGATGAACTTTGTATCACAAAGAAATGTTCTGGGGTTCATTTCTTAAATAGAAGGATGAACTTTAATTGTATCACAAGGATTCCATTTAACCATACTATTGCAGTTTCTAACCTAAACCTTAATCATGAGTTTCCAGCTTCTCAATCAAATTGTAAACAAAAGATATTATTAATTATCTTCATTAGTTAGAAAGTTTATTCTTCATTTTAATAACAAATAAGCGCATATTAAATAAAAACTTTAATATCACAACATTTTTTAAGGGTCATATTACCCTTGAAATAGTAGAAAATATTGCACTCCTTTTGGTACTGCCAAGCGGCATTGCCCAGGCTGTAGGGTGCCGCCGGCCTTCATTCAGTCGCAAACCTCCTTTCTATTTTTGAAACATCGTTTTTGATATTTAGAGCATCTTCAATCCAGCAATTGGAATTAATTGCTAAATAGTGGTTATAGAAATTTTAGCAATTCATCTGTTGCATTGATGCAATTAAATTAAATTACTTCCTATGTCCACATCAGTTCACCTTTCTTTTTTATTGGAGAGAGAGCACAAAGAAATATTTTAAGCCAATCAGTTAGACAGTGTGTCATTAAACAATAATTGCTTTAAAACAAATTTCCTAATTTTTAGAAACTGTTGTACATCCCAACAACTATATTAGCAATTGACACATCAAATTAATTAGCAATCCTAAAACAATTACCATTGTAGATGCTCTTAGCTTGCCAAACCCCGTTTTCCTCTTTGGTAGCCAAGGTCCAAGCTTATACATAAGCTAATCTAATCCGTGCTATTTGTTTATTTACTAATTAAGCCGTGTGATAATTAAGAGAAACATATCCCTCACAATGTAGATAGTCGGCATATAGAAGTGTTCCTGTTCCATAAAACTAAACAAAATGGTGTATCCTCTCAAATAAACGTCCATAAAAAGTTCAAATATTTTCACCAACAATGCTTGTTTCAAACAAGCCATGCATTTGGTGTACATGCTTTAACAGATTGTAATCTTTATCTTATTTTGTCCAGAATAAGAAACGCACAAACATTTAGTTAATTTTTATTCAAAGGCACTGGTTTATTGGGCCCACTACATTACGAGAGTACTCATGCAGGGCCCGTGTGACATAATTAAAGGAAAACATATCCTTTGATACAATAGGCCCAGCCTTTTTATTATTTTTAATTATGTATATCTCATAGAATATATATCATGAACTAGGCCCAATAAGGAGAGTCAATGCAAGTATAGATAATCGTCAAAGATAAGAAATACAACCAAATAACTAAAAGAGTCTGAAACTTTTAATGTTACAGTGATAACATTATTTCAAATATTAATGCAAACAAATCTGAAATTTTCAGTTAGAGATGATGTTAATTTGTAAAGTACATATATCCTTTTCAGTTAGAGATGATCTTAATATTAGATCCGTAGACCAAGTGACCAACCCCACAAGCAACTATATCCTTTTCAATTCCATATCAGAATACGTAGATAAAGTACATATAGTCTAATTTAATTAAATCATTACAAATTAAGTATAAAAAATATAAATTATATAATACTGAATTCATCAAAGTTGATAATCTATGCAAAAAAGCCGCCTTTGATGCTTTCGGAGCTTCGTGCGTATCTGCACATTATTATCATCCCTGATCCCTTGCCTATAAAATCCCCACAGTGATTAACCCCTTTGTAAACCAAAAACATCACCAGGTAATACAAAATTTTCTCCTAAATTAAAGAGTAGTAGTGTAAAATGTCTGTAGCAAAAATGCTTGCATTGTTTGCATGTGTTGTGGTTCTTACTTTTTACCATGCAAAGCACAACGCTAGGCCAAAACACCCCACAAGACTATCTTGATGCCCATAACACGGCACGGTCAGCTGTCGGTGTGGCCGATATCTCTTGGGATGACACAGTGCAAGCATACGCAGAGGACTATGCCAACCAGAGAAGAAGCGATTGTAGCCTTGTCCACTCAGGCGGCCCGTACGGCAAGAACATTTTCTGGGGCTCTAGCACATCCTATTCTGGCATCAATGCTGTTAACTCTTCTTGGGTGGATGAGCACCAATACTACGACTACAACACGAATACTTGCACGTCAGGTCAGACTTGCGGTCATTACACACAAGTGGTCTGGCCTGACTCGACTCAGATTGGATGCGCCAGGGTGGAATGTGACAACAACGCCGGTGTGTTTATCATATGCAGTTATAACCCTGCTGGTAATGTGAACGGACAGTGGCCTTATTGAAAGGGTTTAATTACGTATGTTATCCTATTTAAGGATGATATATATCAACTAGATATATTTGAATAAAGAAATAAATGAAGAAAAGGGACCATTTGGTTTGAATTTTAGTGGCCCCCTCTTCCTCCTTGCCCTCCCCCTAGCCTCTCTGTCCCCTTCTCTCTACTTTTACTTCTCCCAGCCATTCTCATCATCCTTCCCTTCTGTCTAGTTGGAGTTATTTGCTTCATCTCCCTTTTACTGTTTCTACTGGCCCTACTAGTTCTTTTACTTCTGGTCCTGCTAGCTTCTGCTGTATATCACCAAACAAATACAAGTCCTGTTGTTTTACCCCTACAGTGAAAAGGATGGGATACCATTCCGACCACCATGGGATACAGGAGAAATTCGGCTCACAAGTCACAACTTGTCAGTGTGCACCGGTCTTAGGGAAATGGTTCACTATCCATTTTGGGCGACTATTTTTCTCTTTCCATAGCTGCACCCAAAAACGCCTGAAAAAGAGTGCCAATGCAGCTTGATTGGAGGGGATCCTGGTAACAATATGCTGCATGGCCAAAAATCTACGTGCTTCAAAAGGCATGAGGTCCAAGAATATAGCAAGCCCGCCAGAAACTTCTATAATGAATTGCAAAGAATATAACAATATGCCATGACCAAAGCTCTTGCTACTCCTCACTTTCTTTTTCTTTGTGACAAGCTGACGGTGTTTCCTACCCCCATCAGCTTGCGGGGGGATGTTAAGGAAATATTGGACAGCTCACCAAATCATCTCTAAACAGGAAAAATATTCTATCTGTCAGAGAGAATCACGCAATTGATATTGCTTTCTAAAGAATGTAAATACTAGGGTTTAGTTTCTATTTAAACAGTTTGTAATTAACCATTTATCAAAAATATAACAGAATGAATGAAAAGAAATAATTTTCTTCTCTAGAGTTTTTAGAAACAATAATTAAGCACCTGATTAAATTTATATTTCTACAAGTTACATCATAAAGTACAACCCAAGAGATTTGATCAGGTGCTTAATCCCTGCGGAAACATCTTACCATTAACGCATATCTATTGTAGTACAACCCAAGAGATTTGATCTTAGCCCTAGAATGATATAAATCTTAATCAAAGATGTTACAAAATGAATGAATGAATGAATACCTCTCATGATTTCAGACTATACTCAATTTTTTTCATTTAAATTTTTTCTCAATGTCGAAAATTTACAAAATGGGTTGTATGCCTAGAAAAACCAAATAAGAACAATTAGTGACGATATTAAAAAAACAAATTGACACGAATAAATAATTAAACATCAAAAAATTATCAAACTACGTACAACATGTGTATAAATAATTTATCACTTTCCAGTTTTCACAATTAAAACAACTACCGTACAGACTTAGTTTTCCTAACTTATTTTAACTAAACTATTGTTGACCTTATGAACGCTAGCTAACAACTAGGATTACATTACATATAACAATTGACAAAAAGAGAACCTTATGTTGTGCACTTTAATTTATCGTAAAGTGATTATACTTTTTTAGTTATTCGAAACAATTTATACAATTATAGTTATCTGAAAAAGTATTTACATATGAATTCTAAAGTGTTTATTTCCAAAACATGAAGTAGTTATAAAAAAAATTTGAACATCCACGTGCAGATAAAACACACAGTTATTATTACTCAATTCCACCGCCAGTTAACTTGCTCTGTAATTTACAATTGAAATAAGCTGCAATTATTCGGAATAAAATAGTTGTTGACATATGCTTTTGAACGTGAAATGCGCGGAAACAACCTAACAATACTTGAACGATGATAACTTCGACTCATGTGCATTATAGTCACAATATATAATCCGTTATATCATTCTTCATATTATATGCATGCCACAGAAAACCAACACAATTCGATACTACACGTCGCAGAGAATGCACATTCTCCTCCACGAGTCATGGAACTTTTGAGAAAAGAAAGTAAAATAAAAATTAATAATTTACAAATAAAGAAGATCCAGAGGATATACAAGGCTAGCTTTACCAACTGAAATACAATCCAAAATAAATAAATAAAAGATTGGGCCACATATGTCAGCCCAATTATCATATACCCAACAAACATTTGATATTTTTTATTAACAGTGCAATTTTTTGACAAGTGAATAGTTTCAAAAGGAGTGGGGGTGGAGTCTGACCCGAGACGTCTGTACAAATTTTAAAGATGTATGTATGATTCGGACGGCTCTGACACATCAGACCTGTGTATCCAATGCTCACCACTTCAATTTTTTTTTTTTTTTTTTTTAAGGTTGGTTTACTTGGCCAACCAACTATTTAATTAACTAGTATATTCTTAATTAGGAACAATTTAATCAATCCGCTAACATGGCATTTAGAGAATTTCTCCAAAAAAAAAAACAACAAATACACAGTCATGCAAATTTATATGTGTTATACAATTTTTTGTTTTTCTCATTTCAAATAATAAGAATCCTAACTTTTTTCGAGGAAATTGCTCTAATTGAAATCTTGATTTCTCTTGAGTCACACCAAATTAGACCTCGTGGAGTTGAAAATATGCAGTTTTCCACAAATGAGAAAAAGAATTATCCACTTACAATGGATTGATAATTCCAAGCACGTTGATAAGAAATATATGTCCAAGTTGGTCAAGAATATATTAGTTTATTATAGATCCATAGACCAAGTGGCCAACCCCACAAGCAACTATATTCTTTTCAATTCCATATCCGAGTACGTAGATAAAGTACATATAATTTAATTTAATTAAATCATTACAAATTAAGCATAAAATAAAGTAGGGTCAACTAAAGAAAACATGTATGAAATTTATTAAGGTGTATCACAAATTTAGAAATATAATCATTTGTACACATCTGTTACGTACTGACTATGGAAATGAATTTAAAACGAGTAAATATGATTAAAGAAATATATATTTTAATTTATTATAGATCGAAGGTCTTTTCCAAATTGTCGAAACAAACAATAAAATTGAATCCACATAATTAAAATGTAAAGTTGATTATAAATCTGTTGTTAAAAGAATAGGGTGAATAAATTAAGCATCAATAACCGAAACTTATTTTTTATTATTAAAAATGATGATAGAAACAAAATAAATTTAACATCTATTAAGAGAACAAAGTGAATGGCCGAATTCTATTATATTCAAGTAAATTTAGAAAAAGAGTTTCAAATCATTAAACTATGCAGAAATTGTCACTTGTCAGATTTTGATATAATCAAAGAAATTATTATATATAAATTAAATTTCAGATTATAATATGACTAAAGAAATTCTTACCAACAGTCTTAATTTCAGATTTTTAATTAAAGAAGTTATAATCATAAATTCCTCAACCTAAGAATAATAATTCCTTGTTACTAATATATCTACTTATTATATTAATTCTAATCAATGAAACTTATAGCACAATTATAAAAAATATATATATATATATATATATATATATATCAAAGTTTATAGTTCCTCAGTGTAGAAATTTTCCAACACAAAAGCGGGGATTCAATATGATTTTGACAAGATTATGATTTATTTACTTTTGGAGTTCTCTTGATTGGTTGTGAAGGAAGAGAGAGATATGACAGAGGGAGGTTAAGAGCATCTACATCTCTGAAACTTTTGGAGTTTCTAATTCAATGTAGCACTTTTTAAACTAGTTTCAGAGATGTAGATGAGTTTCTTATTTAGCAACTTTGCTTCAAAGTTTCTTAATAATAAATCATTTATAAACTCTGATGTGGCCAAATAATTCGCTGAAATTATTTTCTCTAGTAATTTATTTGTTGATGTGGCAATTAAGAAACTCTAATTTTAGTTTCAAAGATGTAGGGATTTAAAAACTTCAATTAATGATGGAGGATGGATTTGAGAAGAGGCTTAAACTCAAATTTGATAAGGGAGGCGGTCATCAGAGGTTACATACGGGGACAGCGGGATTCAAAAAAAAAAAAAAATGGGGGCAGGTTTTTAATTTAGAAGGAGACGGTTTCACAGGGGTGCAGTTAGCAGGGAGTATTGTAATTTAATTTAGCAAAACTTTATAATTAAGGTATACACTTTATTCTATCAATCATGTAAAGAATTTTATTAATTTTATTAATCCTGGCAAAAGATAATTTCCTCTTTGATCACAAAATTTTATTATGGGAAATAAGTAATTAACAATAATACCGATTAATTTGAATTTTAAATTAATTAACTGTGTCGTGGCTGCTAATCAATTTAACTATTGAATTGAAATTTAAAATAAGTCATATATACTCATATAAATTTTAGATAGCGTTACATTATATATCTTCTTATATTTCTTAGATTACTTCATGCTAATAATGTTATATAAATAAATAAATAAATAATTTACGTGACACAATATTACAATAGAAGCAAAAAACAATCCGGAATCATAGATGTTGTTTCGGTGAGATCTGCATGATATCTTAGTGCTATAATGTTCATTTGAACTAGGGGTGTCAATGGGTACGGTACGGGTCGGGTGGAGACATTTTCATATCCATACCCATTAAAATTGACCTTACCCATACCCTTCCCATACCCATTAAAAATTGATCTTACCCTACCCTATCCTTACTCATTAATATTATCGGGTAACGAAATGGTAGCGGGTGAATAATGGATAATATTAGCATAATAATTAGTTTTATTATATTTACAAATTAAAAATCAAAAACTCATTCATTTTAACACATATATAATTGCATTTCTAATAAAAAATAAAATAAATGTGCAACCAATTCCATCTAAATTATTTTTTATAAAGAATAAAAATTTAAAAACACAAATATATATTTAAGTGGGTTGAAAATTGAATTAAATATACATTTAAGTGGGTTGAAAATTGAATTGAATATATATTTAAATTTTATAATTACCCTATAGGGTAACGGGTACGAGATAGTCATTACTCATATCCTTACCCATTTATTTAACGAAAAAAATTCTTACCCATACCTATACCCAATAAGCTAACGAAAAAAAAACCTTACCCATACCCGCCTTATCGAATACGATACAGGTTAGATAAACGGCTAAAAAGGTACCATTGACACCCCTAATTTGAACTTGATTTTTCTTTCTTTTTTTCTTTTGGAAAGATCCACAGTATTGAACAATTAACGCATGTATGAAAAAAAAAATTAACTGTAACACGTACGATTATGACATGAAATAGTGCAAAAGAGGAAATTAGAAGATCTCCACTTAAACTATTTCTTTATTTTCTTATTATATATTCAAACAAAAGCCCTGGACTTCTTTACTGGATTAACTAGCATCCTTATTTCATGATACAATATATAGTTATTTTTACCCTTTTAATAAGGGCTCTCTCCAACGTAATTTCCCGGAGGATAATAATTGCATATTATAAATACGCCAGCATTATTATCACACACAACCCTTGCGCACCCAATTTGGTTCGACTTGCGCCATACCACTTGTGTGTAGTGACCACATACATGTCCAGATGCACATGAATTTGTACTATGATCATAGTATTGCTTTTCATCTACCCAAGCATTCACTGCATCTACCCCTGTGTAACTCGTAGCAGAGCCCCAAAAAATGTTCTCACCATATGGACCACCAGAGTGCACCAATTTGCAATCGCCCTTCCTTGAATTGGCATAAGATTGTGCATACTGTTGCACTGTGTTGTTCCAAGAGACATTGCCTACACCAACAGCAGCTCGTGCTGTGTTGTGGCTGTTGACGTAATCTTGTTGGGAATTTTGGGCTAGTGTTGTGTGCGCTAATATGGCAAGGACCATGGCACAAACCAAAGAGAGAGCATTCATGTTTGTTGCTAACTTGTGGGAATACTATAAAGAGAATATGATTGTTTGATTGGTGAGGATGAACAAATGGCTCATTGAGGGTACGTATTTATAGAGGATGGATAAAGAAAAGTCGTAGGTATTGCTTGAAAAACAAAAAAAAAAAATTCTTTAAAAAGACGAGGATGATCATTGTTGACTTGATTGGATGACCGTTAGTTTACAGGAACCGCACTATTACTATCTTATCGAGACTAGAAGGTTACCAACGAATTTACAACTAACAAAATGCAAGTGTTTAATCTATGTTCACATGTATCGATAATTAAGATATCAAATATTTATATCTAATATATCAAGTTTATCTTAAAAATTAGAAATAACAACTCTTTTATTTTCTCCTTCATAGCCCACACATGTTTTATACGTATTTAGAGGTAGGGTTTTTCATCAATTCAATCTCGCTGATATTTCTGACAATCTGTGAGAAATTTTGCGAATCTAAAACCACAAACATCTTCTACGCGATTTTATATTACAAATGATATCAATGATAAAGTATTTTCGGATTATTCATCGTGCAAGTATTTATAAATTTTCGTACAAGTGTAATTTATATATCTCGTCATGCAAATATTTATATATCATCATGCAAGCATAAATAGTTCATGTATCTAGTGATTTTATCTAACATATTGTATCAAATTTTAATTTTTTTTTACACATGAACTAATTAATATTGCATATTGAGGTATAAATACTTATAAGACGAGATATAAAACTTGCACGACAACATATAAATGCTTGCTCGACGAAGAATTTTGAAAGCACTTTACAACGGATCTCATTTGAAAGAGAAAATTATATAGAAGATGTTTGTGGTTTTAAATTCGCAAAAATCTTCACAAGTCATCAAAAATATGAGCGAGATTGATCTGATGAAAAAAAAAACTCACCTATAAAAATATGTAAAAGATGGGTGGATGATGAAAGAGAGAAAAGAGAAGAGTTGATAGTCCAGTTTTTTTTTTTTTAATATTTGATATTGTACGTTAGGTATAAAAACATGATGCGTTATATATCAATATTTGTATTTTGTCAGTTATAAATTCACTATTGACCTTCTATAAAGTGGTTCCGGTAAAATAGTTAAGAGTTTGGGGTATTTCATATTTGAATTTAATAAGTTTGGATGATTTTTAGGGAAATGGTGACTATAAAATAGTTAACTATTCTAATAAAAATTTAAAAAACTTAATTAACACACTAAAAAGACTATCCGACTTATGCACGTTGTTTTATATATCATCATGCTACTCTTATCGCGAGATTATTTGAAGACTCTCGCGAATTCATTATTGTTATTCTTGCGAAAACCCGGCTGTTCTTGTGGTGACTCTTCCAACAGTCAGTACAAACTACAGAGGGTTCACAAATTTCAAGACTGTTCTCATGTCAGCATCTTAATTTGCATACAGTACTATATATTTAATCCTTCAAATTAATAGATGCCTTTAGAAACCTGCATCAGCAGTTCAGCAAAGATATCGTGTCTTATGACTTGGGGGGTTTTGTTTCTTATTTATCTTGCCAACATATCTATCGACTTCAAAACAAAATAGAAGTTTTGTGGAAAATACTGTAAAGATATCATTTCTTATTACTTTTCAAAGTCTCGTACTTATCATTTTTATCTTTTCTTAAGCTACAAATTAAATATGTACAATTACATTTTAGACCAATTAAGGGAGAGACGTGTTGAAATACACAATTTAGAAAGTAACGCAACGAGTAGCCGCCTCAAAAAAAAAAGGCAACGAGTAGCGAGAATAATCGCTTTTACAATCACACTCAAAAGAGAAATAAATTTCTTAATTTCTAGATATTATGGAAAAGATATATCCAGTCATTAATTCCTTATAATGGTTTCTCAAAAAAAAAGAGTCATTCCTTATAAAGGCTATTAGTTCAGAATAACAGAAAATATAAATAATTGTCTAAAGAGAGAGAAACAAGAAATCTGCGTAGGCATCTCAATGGTTACGGTACGGGTCAGGTGTAGGCATTTTTATAAATTCATATCTATTAAAATTGATTTTATTCATACTCTACTCATACTCATTAAAAATTGACTTTACCCTACCCTACCCAACCCTACCCTTACCCTTTAATGTAATCGGATAACGAAATAGTAGGGAGTGAATAACGGATAATACTAATATAATAATTAGTTTTATTATATTTTACAAATTAAACATAAAAGATTCATTCATTTTACACATATGTAATTGTATTTTTAATAAAAAAAAAGGTAAAAATAAATGTGCAATCAATTCCAACTATATTGTTTTTTATAAAGAAAGAAAATTCAAAAACACAAATATATACTTAGGTGGGTTGGAAATTGAATTCAATATATATTTAGATTTTATAATTACCATATAGGGCAACATGTACAAAATAGTCATTATCCATACTCTTACTCATTTTGTTAGCGAAAAAATTTTCTTATCTATACCTATACCCAATAAGCTAATGAAAAAAAAAATTACCTATATCCACTTTATTGAATACGATACGAGTCGAGTAATCGGCTAAAAAGGTACTATTGACACCCCTAAATCTTCACCTTCCATAGGCCGCCCTCAGTTATGCTTGCAAAATATTTTGTTAGCAAAACAGAGAAATTATTTCACTTTTTGGTCCCCTTTCTCAATCGATGTACTTGTCCCAACGTCAACTTTCATATTTATAAATAGTTAGAAATAAGAAATTAATACTTGCAAGGTAAGATATTAATATTTGCATACATAACTTGATATGATTATCATCTTTTTCCAGTCCTCCAATGGTCTTCGTGTTAACCTTCCTCTAATGTAGTGGGGGCCTCGTATCCCCGCATCAACATTCCTATAATAAAAATAGTTGATCTCATAGGATAAATAATTAAGTGCATAGGTATCAATACTTGCAAAATAAGATATTAATACTTTAATGTGTAACTTGATACGATCAAACGCCTAAAAATTAAACTTTATACAATGTATATCTAAATAATTCAGTACATATGTATAAATACTTTTAATAGTTGATATTACTATTTTCAAACAACATCCAACGCCATATGTAAAAGAGTTCCCCATATAGTTTGAGTGCTCCCCCACAAGTATTTATGGTGCGGGGACAGTTTGAGAGATTTCGTAGACAAACAATTATTTATGTTAAAATACTTTCATGCATATGTATAAATATTTCTATGCATAGGTATAAATACTTTGGTTACTCTCTTGGTTAATTATACGAACTTTTCTGTTAAAAAAATATAACACAAAAATTTCAATTGATATGGTTAATGATCCTTAATTAGATATTATTGAGTTGGGATTAAATAATTATTTCCTTATAATTATTAAATTGGATATATATGATCATTAAATGTGTTTTTTGTAGTAGTAACACCATCAATTAAATTGATGTACCTGCATGACTAATATTCCAATTATTTAATTATCAAAGGTGCCAATCAAAAATACAACATCGGTTTAGTAAGGATATCAAACAGTGTTGATCAACCCAAAAACCAACGGATCATGAAACAGCCAAATGGTAAAGTAATCCCCTCAGTGCCGTCGTCCCTTTAGCCAAAGCAATGTAGATGAGTTGCCCAGTACTAACGGTTCGTGAAATTAAACTGATGGCAAAGGAGGGGGGCAAGAGGGGTTCCATCAACGTTATCAGTTTGTTATCCAAAACAGACAGTAAAAAGTTCAATATAATTACAGCGCTACCATTTGTGACGAGCGCCATCTGTGCAGAAGCACATCTGATGGTAAAGGGGCAATGGGAAAAAAATTTTTGTAGTTTGCTGACATATAATTTCTGATGCTATAACTTATAAATCTAATTACCAATCATAATTCAATATATTTATTTAGATTTTAATGCTAAATTTAACCCGAATTATAAATCAAATATGGAGGTGCTATCAGGTCGGGTCGGGTCCGAGTACTATTATATTTGGACCCGTACCATAAAAGTGTTCGGGTCCAAATTTTGATCCATACACTTATCTGTTTCAATTCAGGTCAGGTTCGAATCTAGATACTTATCTACCCGTAGATATTTCGGGTCCAGTTTTTCAGTTCCGAGTAGATATATACCCATAACTTGTTTGTAGATTATCGAGTCCGGTTTGGATACAGGGCGGTTCCGAGTCTGTAGCGGTATATGTCACAAAAAAATCAGGAAGATGGAGAGAAAATAACTTTTGAAGAAAAAATATTGAAGAAGAGATATAATTTTTTAAAAAGTAAAATATTAGAGATGGCGATTTTTTTTTCTATGGTTCAAAAAATCTATTAATGGAATACTAATAATTTGTAGAAATGACATAGCAATGAGAGCAATAAATTTCCATTATTATGTAGAGGATATCAAGGAAAATATTGAAAGATGTATCTATAGTAATAAATTAATGCAGCTGTTATGGAGGAATAAATTTGGCATCCATCTATGTATATAAACATAGCGAATATATATATCACTGCATTCTATTTTCTCACATTCAAAAAAGTACTGGGCTCACCACAGCTTATGCAAAAATTAATATGCAAAGTTGTATTTTTATATATTAATAGTTATTAATATGTTTTATCGGGTATTTATACGGGTATCGGGTCTGGTTCAGTTATGGGTCAGATAATTAAATGAAACCCATATCCTACCCATTACAGTATCGGTTCCGGTTCAGATCCGAGTCGGGTATTAAGTTATTAATTTTGTAACCATACCCATAATTTAAGCAGTTATATTTTTTAAACCATACCTTATCCAAATTAATTGGATCTGAGTCGATTCTGGATCAAATCCGGGTAATCGGGTAAAAGTAGCACCTCTAATCAAATATAGAGGTGTGCAAAAAAGAATTCAGAGAGGAGTAAAATCGATTAGTACTAATAGATCACTACTAAAATTCAAAATCCAGGAAAACAGCTGCCCCCTGGTGTACATTGGGTCTGCTCCTCAGAGAGATGCACGTCATCTAGAAAATATTTAGTGGATGAAATTTCCTAACGAGAGATGCACGTCATCAAGAGAACTTTGTATACGAAGACAAAACGAAAGTACTAAATAAGAATATATCTGAAATGATTAAAAAAATACTTTCTCTGATCTAAATGATGCAATTTGAGTGCTAAAAAATAGCACTCCAGTTTAAAATTAATTCAGTATATGAACTATAGTATATGAAATTTCCTGGAAAAAAAATTGTTGTCAATTGTCTACTTTTGTTTTTTGTTTTTTGAAGTAGGACAAAATATTGTTGCGAATTGTCAAAGTTCTCTCCTAACGAGAGACGCACATAATCTAGAAAATAGGAAAAACCAGTAATACTGATTATGATTTAGACTGTTACTGCCGAAATTTATGCTGAGATGGTACGACTCGCCACTTTGTTCCTGATTTTTTTTTTTATTATTCTTCTTCGATATAAATGTAATGCATGGTTGACTGGTTGTTCTGAGTTTTGGCAATGACATCGCTTACCAAACCCTTAAAGGCCTTGTTATTTTTGACTTCAGGTCTTGTTATTTTTGAAAGACAAAAAAAAAAAAAAAAAAATCAACCTCTTCTATTAATATATAACTTATATTTGTTAAAAAAAAAAAATTCCTCTTAAAAGTCCCCCAGTATATATATTGTGAGAAACCGCAACGGCCCAGAAGGCCCACGATTTGAGCCCACTATTTTTGTTCCCGTGACAGCCCCACAAATTTAGAACTTTTGAGCCCAATCACTAGTCCAGCCACACAAGACCAAGACGAAGCCCAAGAATCCTCACCAAAAATGACGAGCCTTGTGTCTTGGTGGTATAAAGGCCAAGGCCATCAGAGGCAACACTGGAGATATTTGCCACAAATTTTATTTATGGGAAATGATCAGAAAAATATATATTAGGATTTTAGGAAGAAGAGCCTCGGTAGGGAAAGAATTTGAAAAACAAAAATTTATAGTGTCCATCTGTCTATTGGAGTCTGCAGTAGTTTTAAAAAAAAAACAATCCTGACCATCAAAGAAAATGGAGTCCAGAAAAATTCAGAAAAATAATATACCGGAGGAAGAGGGGGCTGTCCGATGGTCATCAGATCACTTTTGTGTTCGATAGATTCTCTCACCGTCAGATCTGCTTTAGGATTTGTGTGTATGGATTTTAAAGCAGACGCAAAATTGCAAGCACGAATCCTAAAGTAGATCTGACGGTGAAGAAAATCCATCGAACACAAAAGTGATCTAATGGGCATCGGACGCCCCCCTCTCCCTATACCGGAAAACAAGAGTCATCTTGTTGTCTTAGATTGATGATAATATTTATTATGTAGATTTTGAACTAAATTCTCAAATTTATGTGGTCTATAGAACAAACAACAGAGAACAAACTAAAATAATTTTCAACTTAATCCAATAACCAGTAAAAAGATATTAAAATTCACAAAATGCATGCCACCATGAGAATGTCTGCTGAAAACTGAAAACAGTGGAAAATTTTAATAAAATTTATTCCTGATCAAATAAAAAATCAACTTCCACCATAAACTATATATCACACATGACTTTAGATATATTTTAGATTATTTTTTTCTACATACTTTGGAACTATAAAATACTTAAATAAAAAAATATTCATATTATCAAAAAACCCATCCCTATTATTGTTGAGCTTAAAATTTTCTTGAACAAGTACAAAATATTGGCAAAATCATTTTGCATGTGAGTCCTAATATAAGAGATTTATTTTTTATGAAACTTTTAATTTGAAAAATATTATATATTATTGTCAATTGAACGCACACTCCCATGAGTGACAAGATAAACATTTCACTCTATTTATCCAAGTCATGCCTTTTGTATTGTAAAATCATGCATTTAAAGTTTCATCTCTAATAAATAGTTATTTATTATAAAATAAGTAAAACTCATGTCGAAAGGGTATGTTACAAGCAAAATATTAGCTGATAATCACTTACATTTTGCATTGCAATAAGAACTAATTAAAGTTTCAAATTTATATTCTTTTGCATTAATTAGTAGATTTGATATTTTAACATGTGATGATGGAGAAAACTGAAAAGTTATTTCAAGAATAAAATTTTGGTAAAAACTGAAATTTCGAGATAATTTTATATAAAACCAAGAAGTCAAAAATAAACACATCTATATAGATAGTATCAATTTCATATGGTTGAGTACTATTTATTTATAATTTCTTCATAAATGGAGTTCATGACTCATTTTTTATGTTATTCTTTTGTAGTGCTTAATTGTACCAAGGTCAAGTTCAATTAATAAATTAAATTTTAATATAATCAATGAAAATAATAGAAAATAGATTAAAACTTATATTTTGTGCAGCGAATCAATCTATTTTGCAACACAAATAGAGATATAGTTGCTATATTGTATTTTTGTAACTTACATATTTTAAATTTTTATAGTGTACAACAAAGTCAAAGAGTTACTCCAAGGAGCAGTTAGATAATTTTCGATGTATGTGGGCAAGATGGTTTAGGGCTTCAATTTTGTAAACCAGAATATGGATTTGTATAATTTTGTATAATTTAGTGTACATGAATTTTTGTTTAGGGGTTTTGGTATTCTTATTTTGGAAATTCTCTATTTTGGAATTGATCTAATTTAATATAAAATGGCTAGTAAATTGGAGGCTAGCCAAAAAAAAAAAAAATTTAAATAAGACCATTCTACACCGATATTTAACCAAAGCCTGTGTAGAAAGGTATTTAAAGAGCAAATAAAAAATATTAGAGAGCTACATAGTTGTTTATGTAATCATCCGTGTTGAAAGAGTTATTTTACACGGATATTTATTTAGACGTATGCGTCAAAAGAGTGATTCTACACGACTATTTGTGTAAAACTCCGTGTAGTTCTCCAATGAATTGTACACGGTTGTTTATGTAATAATCCGTGTAGAAATAGTAATTAATTGTACACGGATAATAAACTAAACATCCGTGTAGAAAAGTAATTGTACACAACTGTTTATGTAATAATCCATGTAAAATAGTAATCGTACACGGCCCTTTATGTAATAATCCGTATAGCTCGGTTGTAGAGAGCGCCACTGTCAAGGAATTAGAAAAAAATATGTCTAACATTTAAGGTTTGATTTTTTTTTTTTTGGGAAATTAGAACAAAATATAATCAAATTAATTACGCAACTTAAAAAAAAATCGCTTAGAGATTCTATCGATTAAAGAAAGAAGAAATATATTTGCTACAGGAAATTTTACTATTTTTTTCTAAATTGTTTATTTAACTTAATTTTGATCCAACTAGTATATCATTATTCCATAACTATTATACTTTGCATCAGCTAGTTCTTTTATTTAATTTGATATTCAATTACCGTGCAACTTTTTTCTCATCAATAGTTATTATTTTGCGCTTATTAACTCGGGGAATTAAAATGTTTAATAAACAAATCAAAATGATGTAATCACAATGAAAACAGTAAAAGAATTTTTTGTTTTGTTTGATTGAAATAAATGGAAACGTAAGCAAAAATAAAAGTAAAGTTGTGCTAATTTGGTATGACGAACACAATAATTGCTGGACTAATAAGTAGGGGTATATTTGTCAATCAATTTAAATTTAGGTTGTGCTGTGTCATTACAAATTTAGTAGTGACATGAATATCATCTCCCCTTAGGTCAGATCCCCCTGTTCAATTAACTAGTTAACTTCCACTTAATAAATTTGGATTGTGAAGTCTACAATTAAATAATATATCAAAATTACAAAATTAATATTCAAATATAATTTTGCAAAGTCTAAAATTTATGATTTGAGTTTCCGATCATATTCGAGAATATTTCGTTGTTTAGAATGCATATAGGCTAATGTGCTTTCGGTAGCATATGGACCGAAATACACAAGGTCAAAATTTAAAATTTCAAAATCTAAAAAGTCGGTCTAAATCATTTATCTTGTTCTCCATATTAATATGTACTTGGAGATCAAATTTTATATTTTTCTGAATTTTTTTACTATTTATTAAGCCACTTTGAAAATCGTTGATCCAACGGTTTTACTGTTTTGTTAAGCCACCGTTGGATCAGCAATTTTCAAAGTGACTTAATAAATAGTAAAAAAATTCAGAAAAATATAAAATTTGGTCTCCAAGTACATATTAATATGGAAAACAAGATGAACGGTTTAGATCAATTTTTGAATTTTAAAATTTTAAATTTGGACCGTGTGTATTTCGGCCCATATGTTACTGATAGCATATATATATGAGGAGGGATCAAGTTACAACATTTTTTGAGTTACAACAAGTTACAACAAGCTTTTTTTAAATTTTGAAAGTCCAAATCGTCGATCCAAACCGTTAGATATGATATCTACAATAAAATATGATTGGACACCAAATTTTACATTTTTTGGAAATTTTTTACTATTTATTAAGATAGGTACAAAAACTAGTGAAATTTAGACCATTGAATTTTGTACCCATCTTAATAAATAGTAAAAAAATTCCAAAAAATGTAAAATTTGGTCTCCAAGCACATTTTATTGTAGAGATCACATCTAACGGTTTGGATCGACGATTTAGACTTTCAAATTTAAAAAAAAAAGCTTGTTGTAACTTGTTGTAACTCAAAAAATGTTGTAACTTGATCCCTCCTATATATATATATATGAATATGCTAGCATGCTATGCATAGCATAGAACCCCTCCATGCAATGGCTTGGATTTCGAGTTTTCAAAATCTTAATGGTCGATCCGAACCGTTCATCTTGTTCTCCATATTAATATGTGTTTGGAGACCAAATTTTACATTTTTTGGAATTTTTTTACTATTTCTTTAGATTTATTGAAAATCGCTGTTTTCAGCCAATCTGTACCATAAAAAAACAGCGATTTTCAATAAATATAAAGAAATAGTAAAAAAATTCCAAAAAATGTAAAATTTGGTCTCCAAACACATATTAATATGGAGAACAAGATGAACGGTTCGGATCGACCATGAGGATTTTGAAAACTCGAAATCCAAGCCGTTGCATGGAGGGGTTCTATGCTAGCATATTCCTATATATATATATATATATATATATATATATATTATAATTCTATATTTTCTAACGAAGGAATTATTTGTAAATTTTGCAAATAATTCAGAAAGTTATGACAAAAATAAATATACGGTTGATTTGTCTATTCATTTAAGAAGTTGTTGAAAATAAATAATGTGTGAATCTTATTACTATTACTATGCTAATAATAACAAAAATAATCTTATTACTCATTTTGTGCCTTAAACAACAGTTGTAGATATGTACTAATGTTTGTGAAATATTTTAATAGAATTTGGTATCGGTCAATGTATTATTCTAGAAACTGACTAGTTATTATTTTTTTTCGGATTTTTTCTCTTGACAAATATATGTTCTAACTATCCGCAAACGTAGGGATTTATTCAATATAATTATTTATATAACCATCAAAATTTCTAAACTTTCCTCCTTTTTTGTGAGTGCTTTCTTTTTTTCTCTTCAAGTTGGAGAGGAGGGGATTAATTATGAAGGGACCTATATAACTAAAATCATAAAAGAGAAAATGTGAAATGCTGTGCGGCTCAATGAATAAAGATAAGTTTGGGGGTCAAATACGAAAAAAAAAATTAGAAGATTACGTGAGCCACTAACTATTTGTTAGAGTTCATAAGTGAGTTTTAGAGTCTTAAATATCATTATTTTACTGTTTTTGGATATATTCTCTATAATATAGGACAAATACGTGAGTTATTACAATTTTGAAGGATAAATATATAAATATTAATTTTGGAGGAGAGAATACGTAATATTGAAAGTTTTGAGGGGATACATGAAATTCCCCCTAATTTTTCCTGCTTTTGACAGTGTTTTATTTTTTGTATCTTCAATTTGGAGAGGGGATTCGGTATGAAGGAACCTATAACTTCAATCATAAAATAATATGTGAAATGTTATGCGGTCCAAAGAAAAATATATAAAAATATTATTGAGTTTCTGTGGTCAATTAGAAATATATATATATATATATATATATATATATATATATTACTTCAGCAACTAACCTTAGTTGCATCATTATTTTTTATTAATTACCCCACTTGCAAAACAGCCAACCACCACTGATTTAGCAATAAAAAGTACACTATCTCTAATTATTTAAATTTCGGACAATAAATTAAAAATAGTTCAGAAATTAATGTTGAAAATGTCTAGCCGTATCATCGTATTTAATGTTAAATTATTCTGTAAAATGTAACCATACCTGATATCAGGGGGAATAAATAATTTTGAAGGGTTCATCTATAAAACCCCTAAGATGATAACTGATTGGTCCCCTCCAATTTGTAGAGCACCATGCCACCATCTTCAAAGTGCGTTCTAAAACAGGACACCTCCTGTTCCACCAAACTGGAGAGTTTGTAAGCCCATCGTTTCCCTCGTCAAAATCAACTGAAACCAGAGAATTCGTTCAATATTTAAATCTCTTAGGTAACACATTATTTCTGTTTAGATATAAACCGTCCGATCAAATGCACTACTCCTTTAATATTCGTGACAAAGCAGATCGCACGGTCAACATCTAAAATGAAATATTCTGTTACCTTGGGTGATGAAAATTCGTTCAGCTTTGACCTCTAGAATTCGTATCCAGAAACAAGCTTGTTAGTGCTTTAGACCGAGAGAGATTGAAAGGCGAAATAAACTAGTTTGAGAGAGAGAAAGATGGCGAGAGCAAATCGATCGTCGTCGTGGGGAGACGATGAAGATTACGAGTATCTGTTCAAGGTGGTTTTGATTGGGGATTCAGGCGTGGGCAAATCCAACCTTCTCTCTCGATTCACTCGCAATATCTTCACTCTCGATTCCAAATCCACAATCGGTGTTGAGTTAGCTTCCAAATCCGTCCAGGTAATTCCAATTCAAATATTTAAGTACCTTTTTCCAGTATTTCTTCTTCTTCTTATCTCTTTTATAATGATTTTGTTTCTACAAGTAGTTTCTAGTGAAAATATGATCATCTGATCTGTCAGAATCCAAATTTGACTTTCTGCTATTCAGGAGCCACAGAAATACATTTTTTTTTTTGTATATTTTACATTTAATTTATATATATATATATATATATAATTTGGAGTATACTTGCTGTTAATTTTTGAGTTGTAATTTTTAGTATACCTTAAGATATGATGTACTCCAGCACTAGTATATTTTATAGAGTATTATATACGTAGCAAGGAATAAGATTCCTAATTCAATTGTGTGGTTGGCATAGTGAAAATATAGTTTGTCTATTCTTGTGTGGTTGCAACTAACAACTCTATGTAGCAAGGAATGGAATAAGTAATGATCAAAATAAGCAGCACATATTCCCTTTTCATATCCATCAACTAACTAAAGTTTTTTTCTAGTAAAAAATTAGAATAATACTCACCTATGGAAGGAAATTAATAGTTTTCATAAACATTTTGTAGTTATAACCTTTTAGAATGAGTTAGATTCCTAAATATGATTATAAAACAATTTTTTGAGAGTTAAATTTATCCCTGATTAAGAGTCAGTCAAGGCTTGGTCTAGTTTCACTCATTTAGCGCTCAAACTAAACCCAAATCAAATGTGAAAACAGAGTTGATAAATTAGTCACATAGTTCTTATGCCCCAAAATTCGTGTATCGTATTGCCACGTTAATAGTTGCAATCCTGTTAATTGATATTATATCTTTGAAATTCCTTGCTGCAAGTAATTATCTAATGGAATATTTGCATGTATAGAAAGGAAAAATACAATACCAATACCCATTAAATGTTATATCTTTCAAAAACTTTTATCTTGCACCATTCAATCATGATTTAGGTCATGGGAAAACAGTAAAAGGGAAGCATGTTTTCTTCAAAACAGAAAAATTATGAGTAAATGAAAGTTCCATGTGAAACAGCAAAATTTATATTTAAACAATAACAAAATAACTCAACATTCCAAACCTTTGTCAATTTCAGATTGAGGGGAAAAACATAAAGGCACAAATATGGGATACAGCAGGCCAAGAGAGATATCGCGCAATAACAAGTGCGTATTACCGTGGGGCCCTCGGTGCAGTGTTAGTATACGACGTGACCAAATCAAGCACATTTGAAAATGCCAAGAGGTGGTTAACAGAACTACGCAATCATGCTGATTCCAACATAGTAGTCATGTTGATTGGAAACAAGACTGACTTGAAGCACTTACGTGTGGTCTCCACAGAGGATGGGGCTGCCATGGCAGAGTCAGAAGGGTTGTCATTTGTAGAGACTTCTGCTCTTGACTCAACAAATGTAGAGAAGGCATTTGAGGTAAATTTAACTGAGATTTATCGTGTTGTTAGTAAGAAACCAATTGTTACGGAGAGTGAATTGAAGGAGATTGGTGGGGTCAAGGAGGGGAAAACTATTTCGGTTTCAAGCAGTAACAATGGTGGGTACATGTCAAAGTGTTGCTCTCGTTAGTAACATGTCAGTAGAATTTGCAAAAGAACCCCTAAAAACTCTTAAGAAGTTGCAAAGAGGTCCTTCCCTTTTTCAACATTTGCAAAAGTCTACTTGCTTTGTTCGACAAACATAGCATTGTACAGTTCCTTGATAACTTAGGGGCTGTTTTGCAAATTTCAAGGGTCAATAAATCTCTTATAGGTTCAGACTTCAGAGTGAAGTAATTTGTACTCAGAAAGTGTCTTAATCTGTGAATACAGAATTATTTGTATATGAGTTAAAAAGTGAAAAATCATTCAGTTTTGGAGTTTGTGTAGTGTTTTTTTTATTTTTTTGTTGGCTTGTATAAAGGGAATACAAAGGCAAATTGTACATTATACTTCAAAATTCTGGAAAGAAATTCATGAAATTTGTATAGTAATGCTAATAGTTATTTCTGTAAATGAACAGATCTGTATGTGTGTTATCAGTTTTCAATCCTTAATAACTATATTTCATCATATTCGCTCAGCATAAACAGAAAGGCACTTATTGAAAAAAATGATGAAATAGAAAATTTAATGAAAGAGATTTTTGTATTGCTTTTCTGATTCCATACACACTCCTTGTACATCTTTTTTTTTTTCAGAGAGAGAAACCCCTTGTGCATCTAATTATACATATTGGTTATTTAATTAGACATTGGTAACCGTGTACCAATTTTCCGATTGTTCTCTTTCTAATTCTAGTAATAAGAAACGGAACAAATATTTGAGCATTTGATTTAATCATAGCCGCTTGATCTATGATGAACACTGAGATCAATCTCTTGAATCTTTTATTTATTTATTTTGAAATTCATCATGCAATGGCCAGTAATTTGAGGAGCCAGTTACTAATGAGTTGGCTTAGACTAAATCAAGCTAATATATTGAACTATTTAGTCTCTATCAGTAGCATAAATGCCCGCAAACAGGGCCGATTCAGTCTGTATTCATTTTCAAAATTTCTGATACTTATACATAATTTTTTAAATAATTTAGAGTAAAATATTATAACTCTCATCGTCAGTAAAAAAAATTATATGATTAATTCTCACTCTATGTTGGATCTCAAAATTTTCAGGACCGATCCTGCATTTCGCTAAAAAAACTCCACTTTTATCAAAAAAAAAAAATTCTCACTCTATGTTTGACTTTAGTAGCTTAAAAATTAAAATTCTAGCTCTGCTCCTTTAGATTGTTTTTAATATTTTTCTTTTATTTTAAACCAAAACAGTCATATAAGGCGCAAAATACTTATTTTATCTATGTAGTCTGTTTTTAATATTGTTTTATTTGGAATCAAAACAGTCACATATAAGAAATATGAGGATGTATTTTTTAAAACTAACTAAGAGAAGTTATATGAGGCCATATAGATCCAGCCTGTAGCTATAATTGGTTAAGAACAAAGCATTTTAATAAAACTGAATCCCTAATATATCTCTGACCCAATTGCAACTTTCATTTTTTTCCCCTCTAGAGACCTAATCTAATCATGCAACGCTTTGAAACCATGAAGACCCAAAAAAGAAAAATAAATTGATTTTGTTACAGCAACTTCAATTTCTTCTTGTTTTCAGCGACCCGGCCCGCATCAATTCCGGTCTGGTTCGTTCTTTTTTATTTGATTCATTCAGTTTGACCTCGCAGTAGTGCGCCGAGTTCGTATGAATTGCTTAACAGTCCTTATCAATTTTTGCAAAGAAGGCCATACTTTGTTATTAATTATAATTGTTTTTCTCATGCCTCAAAATTTGTGATGTGAAAGTTGTGTATAATTGAATCATAATTTGGATATCTATAATTTTTTTTTGCATGATATATCAAATTAATGATATATAAATTCAGACGTTGAATCGAAACTATTAATTATATATTTTTAGTAAATTAATGAGTGGGTTAAATTAATAAAATTAATTAATTAATTTTAGTAAATTTATCTATAAATAAACGAATCAATTTGATCATAATAACTAAATAAATTAATTCTAGTGTATTTATTTTTATTGTTCTGATCTTGTATTAAAGAAGAAATCAATGGATAAAATTCGTCATTCAAATTTTTATTACAAAATATTAATTTAAAAAATTGTGAATCGTACAGTACCAACAAATAGAGGTGCATAGATAGTGTGGGAAAAATGGTACGGCATGTGTTACTGTTTTGTGTTATGATCATTCCTAGATATTTTGGTCACAGCAAGCGAAAAATTTGATCACAGCACGGCAAGTAATCACGCGAGTCACATGTAATTAGGACCATTAAATCAAATGGTGAATTTTAAATAAATTAACTTAAATTATGAAAAAATAGTTAAACGTGAGAAACGTGACCAGTTACGTTTGAACACGGCACGCGAATAATCACAGCAAGCGAGACTCGCATGCTGTGACCATTCTTTAATATTTTAGTCACAACATAGTACGGCATGAATCACTATTTACTTAATCACAACACAGTACGAGTAGTCACGGGAAGGCACGTTTTTTCTACTCTATGCATAAGATATTATAACAAAAGAAGGGAAGTGGAAAATTAAATTTCTACCTAAAAGATTATAATGCTCATTTATGTCACACACTCACAGTTGATAATTTAAGAGACGCTCTATTATAAAAATATATATATTTAAGAGATGCTCTCGATAAACTAAACGGTTGAGCATATTGACAGGGTATATTTGTCTTCATACAGAGCACGAGTCATATACAACGACCTTTTTGATATATTACTATGTGCTGCATGAAGCAAAAAATATCCTGTCAATATATTTACCCAACCTAACCACAAAAGGTAAAAAGCAAAGATCTTGATCTCAGCTTAGCAAGAAGCCAAAGAAGCATGCTTCACACGTGTCAGCCCCTCAAGCCCCTAACACTGTCACGTGTGCATGCTTTACATGCCATCTCTCTCTCTCTCTCGGTACCTGTTCTTATCTCCTTTCTAGCTACTTAATCACACTCCCAACCTAATCTTGTCTTTCCCTCTCTCTCTCAAGGGGGCGAAAGATATGCATGCCTTTGATCAAATCTTATACAATCTATTCAACCTTAGTATCACATCAACATTTATATAGTGTATACCCCCTCTTGAATTGATTTCTCTTTCCAAAAAAAACATGGAGTATATCCTGGACAGCATGATGAATGTGGTGGTGCCGCCGGCAAGCATGGTGATGATGGCGTTCGCATGGCCGACGTTGTCCTTTCTGCGTGCTGCCGGGTGGGCTGTGAAGACCTTCTTTCGGGAGGACATGGAGAACAAGGTTGTGCTCATCACCGGCGCCTCCTCTGCCATCGGTGAGGTAACTGATTATTAAACCCCCATTAATTAATTAAGTGGTTAACTGTGATCTAATTAATTTCAGTTTTTTGAAAGGGAAATTCTATTGTTTCATATGAACTTGTCAATTTTGAAGGATTTATTGAGTCCATTATATATATATGTTGTTTGATCCTCAAAATTTAATTAATTATCATAGGTGGTGGCTCTGTGAATTTTTTTTTTTTTTTTGGTTTAGTGGTAGATACCTAGCTAGGTTAGTTAGTGCATGCATGCATGCATAAATTCTAAAGGTTCCTTTAATTTGAAATTTTTTATCACATATATCTTCCTTAAATTTATAGCCTATATTTACTTCAGTTGTCTACTCCTGTCCTTTCTTTGAGAAGTTTACATATATATATATATATATATATATTTAAATCATGAATTGAAAATCAAGCCACGGAATACATTTTTAAACCCAATACACTTTCAAGCCCATGTAATATATTATAGAGGATATCACCATTTTGTTAGTTTCAAACTCATGATTTTCCACATGGGAATCATGTGCATATGTCATTTTTGTTTTCATTGTATCTAAATAAAAAAATGATCCATTCAGAGTCTATGATAAACCCCTTCGTTGTACCTATCGATCTATGTAAAAATGATGCATCCAGAATACAATTGCGGGATGTAATTGGTTGATTGATAAGCTCAGAGTTCAATATTTTGCTCGGAATTTGGATTATTTATCAAATATAAATACTTACTGATGCATGCATGCATTTTGCTATGCACAAACCACATCTGCTCTCAAATGCAGCAAATAGCATATGAGTATGCTAAGAGAAAGGCCAATTTAGTCTTGGTGGCGAGAAGGGAGCACCGGCTGTTCGGCATCAGAGAAAATGCACGCATTCTCGGGGCAAGACAAGTGTTGGTTATTGCGGCAGATGTGGTTAAAGAAGACGATTGTAGGCGCTTTGTCAGCGACACCATTAGCTACTTTGGACAGTGTAATTAAGTTCTTTATTTCTTACACTTGGGGCAAATTCATGCATAATTTGTACCCCCATAAATCATGAAAAGTAATTTTAAGATATATATAGTTCTTTGTTATGAATGGTATTTCTTATTTCTAGTTATATTTTGGCAGTGAATCATCTTGTCAATACTGCAAGCTTAGGCCACAGCTTTTATTTTGAAGATGCGATCGACACCTCGATTTTTCCTCATTTGATGGTAGATAAAATGGACAAAAATACCATCTATTTATTTTGTCATTGGATTGATGACGTCTGAAAAGGTACACTTAATTATCTAATATGCTTGTGATAGGATATAAACTTTTGGGGAAACGTATACCCAACCTATGCCGCTCTTCCTTATCTCCGACAAAGCCATGGTCGTGTGGTTGTCAATGCATCTATTGAAAGCTGGTTGCCGATGCCTAGAATGGGCCTATATGCGGTTAGTCCACAAGATAATTTTATTTTGATTAGCAAACCGATACACGTTGCAAAATTTTCAAAGCAAAAGATGTAATTCTCTTTTTCTTTTTTAAATTTTGAATGGAATTTGGTAGGCGGCCAAGGCAGCGGTGATAAATTTCTATGATTCACTGAGGTATGAGTTGAACGATAGTGTCGGAATCACTCTTGCAACTCATGGATGGATAGGAGGTGATATGAGTAGAGGCAAATTCATGCTTGAAGAGGGATCCGAGAAGCAATGGAGAGAGGAAAAAGAGGTAACATATATATGGTTAAGCTTTTTAATTAGTGACAACATTATTTCATGCCAATAAATTCAAGATTTTTTAAAAGAAATGTCAAGATCAGGCCTCCGGATTCCATTGATATAGAAGATAAAATAAAAATCAAAAATCAAACAAAATTTTCTCAAATTAATTAATCTAGTTAAAAAATAAACCTTTAACTTTGTTTCATCTTTCTCCAAGGTTGAGGTTGATATATTGTGCATGCATGGTAATAGAACCCCCCTAAGCTAAATAAACCTTGATAAATTATACATAATTATGTTATATGCACTTCTAACATTGTTATGCAGGTATCTCTGAGTAGTGGACATGTTGAGGAATTTGCACGAATGATGGTTGCCGGCGCATGTCGCGGTGATACTTATGTGAGATACCCCACTTGGTACGACACATTTCTCTTGTACCGCGTCTTTGTACCGGATGTGCTTGGATGGACCTTTCGGCTTCTACTCTCCTCGCCGGGGCCCAGACGCCATTCTCTCCTCCCAGATGCCAGCATTGCTGCTGGTCGACCGCTTCTTCTAGAGGGCCCACCTGTCAGAAAACCGGCCACAACATCGCCTCGTAGGGCTGAATGAGAAATTTGTGCTTTGTGAGAGAAGCTACATATGTATGCTGTGCAGTGATAGAGTATTTGGTTGTTGGATGTTTTGTGTGTGGTGGTGTTTAAATAAAATAAATTATGACAGGAAAATGGACCTAACTGCATTTTCGTATATAAGTTTGTCAATGCTGGGATATTGGAACCAAATTTTATAATTTATATTTTTTTCCTCATAATTCCTTCGTTTTTTCCAACTTTCTAATAATAAAATTTTGGAAGTAATATGTTCAAATAAAATTGTTAGCTGTCAAAATAATTTTTCACTCGTCCCATTTTATATTTATTTCTGAACATTTATTCTATAAATTTGAGGTTTAATTATTTTACTTTATTCTATAAATTTGAGGGATTGTAATTCTTGTGATATATTTTTGGTTTTTTATCAGTATTATACGCTTTTTTTTTCTTTTCTTTTTTTTTTTATCTACGACTCTTCGGCTTCCAAATTAGAAACGCCCAGAAAAAGGGAAAAAAAATACTACTTTCGCTACAAATTACAAAGTCGGATCGGGTCAAAAATTGATAAAATTGTCGAATATTGGGCCGGGCTAGAAACCCACAGCCCATTTTATTACCATAAATTTCTCTTCAAATATTAAAATCCAATGAGTGAGTCTATGGTACTATGCATATCACGGGTTGTTACCGTACTACGGCTCTATATTTGAGTTTTTAAATTCTAATAGTCAATCTGAATCTTTCATCTTATTCTCCATATTAATATGTTTTTAAATTCTAACAGTCGATCCGAACCGTTATCTTGTTCTTCATATTAATGTGTTTGGATACTAAATTTTATATTTTTTGAAAATTTTTTACTATTTCTTTAGATATTTAGAAAATCACTTGATCTGAAAATTCTGGACCATCCAAAAACAGTGATTTTCAATAAATCTAAAAAAATAGTAAAAAAAATTCAAAAAATGTAAAATTTGATCTCCAAACACATATTAATATGAAGAACAAGATGAACGGTTCGGATCGACTGTTAGGATTTGAAAACTCGAATATAGAGCCGTAGCACGTTAACAAATCGTAATATGCATAATACCATACACTCACTCAAATCAAATTAACCCTAATTACCGAGCTCAATGCTATTATGCTACGATCCAATTATTCCTTCGGGCAAACCGGGCAGAAAGAACGGGCAAGTAGAATTAACCACTGTGTAATGGGACCCACTCAAGCGAGTAAATATTTTAACAGAGGAGTTTTGGCTTCCCGCAGAGCACCAACCATATGCATCGCTGTTTTTATTATATATTTAATGCGCTGCATGAAGCTAAAACTAATCTGTTTCAAGCAATAGCAAGGAAAGGATCGACGATATAGCTGCTGATGTGTCGTCAGCAGATTCAATAGCAACATTCGATTAGCGAAATTAACTAGAAATTACTGTGAACCAGTCGCCTATAAAAGGCCCAGTGCTGTATGGATTCGGATTATAAAGATTAGATCCAATTGTTCGATTGATTTTGCAATTTCCTTGATGAAAGGCGACTCATCTCAGCCGTCTAAGCGCCTCCTCTTCGACCGCCGCTATGGCTGGATGTAAGCTTCTCTCTCTCTCTCTCTCTCTCCTTGTTTCCTTGTTGTTAATGTCTCGTTTTTGTTTTTGTTTTTTTTAATTCAGAGTTGATGAGTGGAAGGATCCAGCTGAAGAAGCCTTAGCTGGTGGAAGAGGAATGTATGTACCTTATTTCATCTCCTTTTTTGTATATAATTTTTCAGTATTTATTACTGTTATGCGAATTTGTGTTTTCTTTCACATTTTTGTCAGTAAGAGCAATGTCTCAAATTTTGCATTTCTGGCCAAGTAGAATGTTACAAATAGTGAAGCACCTCCTCTTGAGATTTAGAAGGGTAAATCATGAAGTACCTCCTGTTTGGGTAAATTTGTGAATTGTTTAATTTAGAAGGGTGAATATTATATTATGCATTTTAGAGAGGAAAATACATAATTTTGAGGTTTTTGAGGGGTATACATGAAATTCCCCAAACAGTAATAGTTAAACATCAAACCATCATGAAAGTATTCTTACAAAACTAGAAATAAGTTTGTGCCCTTTTGGATTGAACAGGAAAAATTATCACTTTTACACCCTTGTTAGTTGTTAGTCCTTTGAAGTGCCGATTTTTCTTTTTTTTTTTCTTTTTGGATAAAGAATGGTACAAACAACACTAAACAACACTGCCTGTTTCTTTATTGAAAGAACATCCATCCATGTTACACACTGAAAATTACTCAAAAAGCTGCCCCAAAAAACAAGATTGACAATTATTGACAAAACTGAAATGCGAAATCTATCCGACTCATTTTGCATTTCTAGGGTGCAAAGATTAGCTTTCTTTTCTTTTCTTGTTTTGTTCAGAGAATATGTAACAGAGAACAGACATTTGGGGGTTGCAGGGTGTTTATGATATTCATAAGTTTATAATGAATCGATTTGATATTCTGTGCTTTGGAAGGGTGCATATGGTATTTCTAGTTTTGTAAAGATATACATGATATTTAATGTTTTGGAGGACCTCACATGAAAATGCCTCTTGCAAATATGCCAAGCAATTATCCTATCGATTGCTTTCTTGGGTTTTAAGTAGCTCTTTTGTGTATATTGCTCCGTTTGGTACATACTAGTTTCTATCCCAAAAAATAACCAATGATTCATCGTTTTAATGTTCCTATTTACTCCCCTGGCAAATTTTGTGGTGCAAAGCATGCCAGTTCTAAAGCTTTCCATGGATATACCTTTTTTAGAGCTATACTACAAAAAATCGATGCAACTTTTATTTGAGATTGGTCATGTTTGCAACAAAGTTAAAAGGTTTATCTTTATTTCAGGTTTTGTGTGTTGCCAATCGCAAAATCACTCATCAAGTTTTCCTCTTCTATGGTAGAATCCATGGTATGTTTATTTTTTATTTTTTTATTATTTATGGACTGCAATTGTTAGAATTTCCAAATTTCTCTCTGATGCATTTCTTTCAACTGCTGCAGGTTAATTATGGATTAGACTCAGCTAATCGGTTTCTTAAGAACTCGAATCAAACCAATTGTATTGCGTCAAATGCAGATAAGTCTGGGTGAAATAAAAACATACCGCGCGCACAGCCGATCTGAAGCCGCCAACTTCTGAAACTGGTATTTCCACGTAGCAGTGCTGGAGCATTAAATAATATTTTGTGGTGTAAATTTGAATTTCTGTAATTGTTTATCATAATTGGGTCCATATAAATTTAGAGTTGACTTAATTTCATCTAGCATTTTTAAGTTGCGAGATATCAGATTACATGCTCTTTTTTGTCATGGTTCAATATGTAGACGAACTTAAAAAAACTAGAAAGGCATGTATATAAGATTTCATTACTACTAAATTTTAGAGTTCGAGCTTGTGCTGTCTTTCCCAGAAAATTGCACTGATACGGGAAGAGATGGGGAAAAATATGAGAAAGTTTGAGAGAGAAATGGACCATCCGAGAATATGGATGACTTTAAATGACAAAAAAAATACATTAAATCTGGAAACAGTGCATTTTAACTATACAGAAATTCACATTAATATGATCAAATCACAATTCCTAAGTAATTGCAGGAACAAGTGGTTCAATGAATTTGATAAAAGCATCTAAATTGTGCTAATTAAATAGCCAAACTATATTTTCCACAAGTTTAATTCAGATCAAAAACAGATTTAAAGTCTCCCCTTTTCTCACTTGATGCAATATAATGCGACTTGCATTAGTTTAAATGGAATATGGCAAATTATCTCCCACAAATATGCAAAAGAGTTGTGAAATTGACAAAATACAAACAATTCAATAAAAAATTCTGCAAAATTTTAATTATGTTCTACTTGCTAAGCAAAATGTCAAGACAATCACACATACAAATAAGATAATAATTCAGATTAAACAAGAACATTCAATTTTTCTCCATAAAAGCAACAAAATATCTCATCATTCTCACATATTAACCAGCCCCAAAATTTCAAAACCCTACACCAATAATTCAACACTCTAAGAGTTCTTAGACCGACACTAAAACTGGGATAAAAAAGGGGGGGCATTAGAAAAAGACTCAATCGCCCTTGCGGCGGAAGGAGCAGCCCTCGGTAAGACGAGCCTTGCCACCTGTCGGCTGGCACAGCACCTGTTGACAGTTGCCGCACACAACCACCGTCTGTGAGTGGCTGAACACAGTTGTACTACAAAATTTCACAAATTTGTATTAAGAAAATGAATGCTAATTGCAAAATACAAAATAATTATACATGCAAATTAACATAAAATACAATTGCCTCAGACAGAAAGTGAAAACAATTATCACATATAATATGGTACCAAATTCAATCCCCTAAGATATCTCAAATTTTGAGAGAGGATCCTTACAAATTCTGAACTGCTCAGCACAAAACTTTAAGCAACCAATTTTATATTAATACTGCTCCATGCATCTAAATAGGTACCGAAAATGCTTTTTGGTCCGTTTTAACATCAAACGAAAATACCTTTTGGTCCATCCATCATTTTCTGACAACAATTGTAGAGTCAATTTTCCTTCTGTCATGTTTTGATATGATAGACAAGATATAACAGAAGCAGTTCAAAAGTTTCAATGTAGGAAATAAGGTCAAGGATAAATACAAATACAAATACAAACTACTGCATGAAGAACATTTCCTATGAATGTTATCTGAACATATATGAAATTAAAGGACAATGATTTGAAATATATATGAAAGAAACTTACATGTTGAAGCAGCCTTGGCACTTAACATCCTACACAATTGAAACACAAAAAAATTACATTACAAATACAAGAACAAAGAGAACTGAGGTAAATTCTGAAATCACACAGGCATGACTCAACAATATCAATGCAACTTGCAAATAATTGTAAAAGCAAATCACAAAGAAGTTTTAACTTCACTGTAAACTCTAAATTATATATGAGATGGTATCTCCTAATAACAAGATTACAATTAGAAGAAACTTTTACAATACATAACAGTAAACACAGCTATGGTTATATATAGCATCTATACAATTTCAAATACCAGACATGAAACCAGTACAATTTTCTAACTCTGATATGCAAAAAAAATTGCCAGGACAATTACAATTATTTATGATCAAATTACAACTATATATAATTTCTTACAAAGGAAACATTAGAGGAATCATACCATGAAAAAGGAATTGGGAGATTGCACAAGTCTCTTCTTCTTGTGCTTCTTCTTCTCCAGCTCAGCTGGTGGGTTTAGCAGATCAATATCGTTTTGGAGAACCTTTCAAAAATTAAAACGAAACAATAACATCATAACTCAAATTGTCCAAATACAAATTCTCACCACAAAATCAATGAAAATCGAACCATTTGCTCCGTACAGAAATTGAATTCAGGTCTAACATGGGAGCACAATTCAAGAGATCCAGGAATGATCAAACAAAACAAGATAGAAGTTCAGATTCAAAATCCTCTAATCTAAAACTCACCATGTTGATTTCTCGAAGAGCGTTAGGCGAAGCCTCGGATTTCTCTGTTTACAAGAGAGAATTGCGCGGCGGCTGCAAGAGAGAAAAACCCTAGCGATGAGTTTCTCTTATAGGATGCAAGAACAAATTATGACCGTAGATCAAGTAAAGACTTGATGAGGTCCGTTGGATCGTATCCGAGGATTCAGGATTTTCTTTATTGGGCCTGGGCGGTTGGGCCTAACCGCCATATTTATAAAGGGGCGATCCCTTTGGGTTTTAACAGAGGGGTTTTGACATCATGCAGCGTAGAATTGTAAACAAATCAAACCGAGTCAAACTTACACAGTCTTTACTTTTTTGACAGCCCTGATTATAAGTTTAAATAAGATTCGAATTGATCTGATTTCGAATCAAATTAATTCTGAATTACAAATTTTTTGAATCAAAGTCAATTAAATTATAAACTATAATTTTTTTTGACAGCTCTGATTATACTGATAGTTTATGCATTAGTTTTCTTTCTGCAAAATCAAATTCACACAATTTTCTTTTATCTTTTATGACTTCACACTGATAGATTATGGACCAGTTCAAAATTTCCTTATCTTTTACGCTGCTAGATTAATTAACGGCATGGATCTAGTCAAATAAAACTTATTCTGTTGTTAATTTGTTACTTGCCAAAATATTTTTTTATTATGAGTTACTATTATATTAACAATTTTAAGCTGTGATATAAGTTTGGTTCCTGCATTATTAAATATTAACGGCTGTATTCATTAGTTGCATTATTTGAGATTCGAACCTAAATAGTTTGTCAATCAATTTCGAACAAATTATATCCAATTTGAGTTTGATTTGAATAAGATTCGAATCAAACTGATTTAATTTGTTTCAGAACGAACTAATTTCAAATCAAATTAATTACGAACTTTAAAAATCGAATCATAAACTACAAACTTTTTGTGCAGCCCTAATGGAGCGCATGATCTATTGAATTAAAATATGCTGCATATGATTTGTGAACTGTATGACATTAAAACTGCTCTGTTAAAATCTTTGCCCGGTCCCTTTAGCGGAGCTGAGTGTTTTTTTTTTTCGTGCTTTGTGTTATGTTTGAATGTACGGAAAATAGCACAAAGTCTGTAATAATACGGCCATTTTTGTTTGAACATAGTTTAATTATATTTTTCAATATAAAAAAGCTGCTGAATTGGTACTATTTTGTTAACTTCGTATTTTGTATCTTCGAATAAAATAATTGAAATAAACATTTGTACAATTTAAAATAGCAGAAAAATAGCACTCTTTTGATACTATTCGAATTATCACTCGTAAGATTAACTTAATTACAATATTGTCACAAAAAAAATTAATAATGCAAAACAAATTCGTAGATAAGTAACGAAACATAGGAGTATGAAACCGCATTATTTACGGAAATATCGCATAATTTATTACTAGGTGTAAATTTGGGTGTTGTCTAATAATAATCGGCTATAATATTTTTCAATTCACTATTAATCAATCAGAAATTGAAAAATATCCAACTTGTGCGATCAGATTATGAAAATTTCTTTGAAGAAAATCCATATAATATGGAGTAACAATACGTTATAACATAAAAAATACAGATGAAATAAATAACATATTTTGACTAAAAAAACTTAGAGCAATTCTTTTTAACTGATTTTAAAAATAATAATATATCACGTTTATTTGTATGATAATATCATTACAATAATTATAGATAATATTAAAATCAAATCGTTCTAAGAACATCTAGAGCCTGAATAGCCTTGGATTATAATACGCTGAGAGACAGCACAGAGTTAAAGAGTTTGATGCCATCAAGTTAATCCGAACCATTTAATTTAAATTAGCACTATCAGATCACAGAATTCTAGATCGAACAAGGAGTAACAGGTTCTATATACACTATACTGGTAACAAAAGTTAACTTGGTAAAACCTCTTTTCTCGGTCAAGAAGATTTACTAGAATAAAACGAAATTAGTTGTTTATCACTGCTACATTACTAGTCCAATTTAATATTTTTACATTCTAAATTCTGAAACCCAACTATTCAGAAAAACAGTTATCCAAATACAGGTTATTCAAGAAGTTTTTCCCTAAAACTTTATTCACTGGAAAATACGAAAGAAAATACACTAACTATTCTACAACCAGGACATTATTCTGCGTTAAACCTTCTCCGGTAGTTGGAAATTCGGGGGAGAGTTGCCACTCACCATCCACCAAGAACTTTATCTCATACCTTCAATTCAGCAGAAAAGAGGGGTTAAAAAGAAAAGTAGGGTTCAAAATCACTGTTTTTGGAAATTTTTTCTACTATTTTTTTAGATAGGTACAAAATCACTGTTTTTGGATGGTCCAATATATTTTGAAAAACAGTGATATTTTTACCTATCTAAAAAAATATAAATTTTGATCTCCAGGCACATTTTAATATAAATATCATGTTGAGCAGTTCAGATCAAATGTTTGGATTTTGAAAATGAAGATAAGGGGATCGACTCATGTATTACTATCAAAGTTGAAATTTGATTCCATTCAAGAATAAAAAATGTTGAGGATCTGAGATACCTTCCGGGTCTAAGTTTTAGTGTAGTAGAGAACTTGGCATAGGCTCCGGAATATTCTGGAGACAACTCTTCACCGAGACTCCAACCATCGAAAGAGCCCATTACTTGGACACTCTGTAAAATAATAAATTTTAAGTTAAATTTGGGAAAAAAATATATATATCCTTGCAAAATAGCAACTTGCATGCACCAGCAAAGCATTAAAAATTATTAATCTGTACACCTTCCTTGTTTAATTTGGAAGAGTGGAGATTACCCGTTAGCTGCTGTCTTCAGAACCATAGAGAGGGTATATTCGGTGACTTTTGAAAAGATTATGCGAGGACAGGAGTGCCATAGGTGATATTTATTATGGAGCGAGACTTCGGTACTATGCATACGCAAATTGGTCCGTACTATGGACATATATATATGTAAATGTACTTGCAGACTAAATTTTATAATTTTTTAGATAGGTAAAAAATCACTACTTTTGAATGGTCTGGATTCATTAGATTAAGTGATTATCAACCTATCTAAAAAATTAGTAAAAAAATTCTAAGAAAATGTAAAATTTGACCTCCAAGTACATTTTCATTTGGAGATCAAGTTAAACTATTCAGATAGACTGTTTGAACATTGAAAATGAAGATATTGACCATAGTACCAACCAATATGCGCTATGCATAGTACCATAGCCTCACTTTTTATTATGATATTTATTGTGTCAAAACGGGATACAAGATGTTTCTCATTTTGAGAAGAATATTTATACTTGTTACTAAACAAACCTGAAATTGATCCTTAAAAATGTGCCCTAATTCTTTTTTTATTTTAAGTTGTTGGGATGATATACCTCAGCCATGCCGACCCATGTCACAGTGACATCTTGGAACTCGAATGAATCAACATCCTCAATCTGTTCTTTTATTTTCTCATGCACAGCTATACAGAGAAAAGCAGTTTTTTACAGCTACCATTCACCAGATATATATGCAATGCAACATATTTACCCAGTTAATTCAAAAAAAAAAAAAAAAAAAGAACCTTGTAATCTAGAGAGGAGAAGTGAATGGATATATTTTCCATTAATCTTTCTAGAATTTGGCAGAATGCCTGAATTAACCACCTCTTCTGCTAAGCCAACCAATGTCTATCAAAAGAAACAAACCAATTTTTTTCTAGGTTAACTAGCGAACAACCAAAAAGCAAAAGGTCAAACAAAAAAAAAATGAGTTAACCTGGAGTTCAAATTCCAAGGCAGCTAATTCGCTTTTGAAATCCACTAAGGCGTCATCTTTTGTTTGCAACTACAATTTACATCAAACAATTAAGTTGTGAACACCTTATTAAAGAACAACTTATTGAATAAAAAGGGGCTCATTTTTTGGAGTCCCTAACTTTGCTTGATATCACAAATCACTAAATCAGTGACTGTGCTTTGATTTGTACCCCCTCAACACGCTGAACATCAATTTGAACCAATTAGGTAACACCATTCAAAAGTATTGACAATGTGCACATCTTTTGATGACATGAACAATCTTCTTCTGAGCTAACAACCCATTTTGCAGCATACGGACATATTTTATGTTGACACGGATGTTTTTATGCTAATGTGAAATGAACTTATTGCTAACATAGACAGCGACGTGAGCACTCCATCAATTATGGACAGAAAATATGATTAGTGACTTAAACAAATTAAATGTTTACAGATTAAATGTTTACAGAACAGGAAATGTATAAACCACAAACTCCCATCTTTACAGAATTTGAATTCGGATTACAACAAATCTAACTGAACTTAAAATTTATTTTTCAAATATGAACAAAGGCAATCTGCACCCCTGGCCCTGCCAACATTGGGTGTCAGTTTTTTTCTTTTATTGAAAACCGCACCAAGCCCGCCCCCCCCCCCCCCCCCCCAAACACACACACACACACACACCCAAACAAACCAGCACATTCTTTTAGGAAGGGGCTTATTTCAATTACCAATTGATACTCTTAAACATGTTCAGTGGAGGAGAGGAAAGTACATCCACAGTATTTTTTATATTATTGTGCAGACACTAATTTGGTATTCTTTTTTGTTTTGTTACATAATTCCAAACTGATATGTAATTAATTGCAAACAAAAAATTTCATTTCTTCTAAATGATAAAAGCATAAAAATAATTCTTATTAGCAAATATGAAACGTTTTCTATTCAAATTTATGAAGAAACTTTTGTCATTTCTCAAAGTTCTGAATTAATGAAGTTAAACTGATTGTGAGGGGGTGAGCTGAATATCAGAAGCAAAAATATTTGGTAGGCAGTGATGGCATTGCCCCTTCTACACAATTATGATCGTCTCTAACTACGCCAAGAATGTAATGGAGTAAAAGGAAAAATAAAATAAAGGAAAGGAACCTGTCTTTTGAGGAATCGGTTATACTGATTAGCTTCACTAAGTTTCTTTGTAAGCTTGAGTCTTGCTGAGTCAGCCAAAAGAGTCTTCATCTGCATATAATTATTTGGGAAAAAAGAAATCAAACAAGAAAAAATTTGACTTAATAATTTATGTGTTACAGCTAGCAGGGAAATGCAAAAGAGGACCTTTCCAATTAAATTACAGCTCAATTTACCGTCAATATATGAGCAGATGATATAAAATAGCACGAGTCATACAACAAGCTGCTTTTTGTCTCTTATAGTATTATTTGATTGCACAGTTAAGTGTGAATTGTGTGAAATCAAGGTGTAAATGCATAACCAATTGACTACTTGAGGCACAATTGCATCATAATTTACTGCTTGAGGCACAAATAAATCAAATTGAGGCTTAAGGGGACAATATGCTAATTGATTCTTCATTGGAAATTGGGGTCGCAGGTTTCTTATTATACAATTACTAACAAATGCAAGGCAGAAATAACTATTCAAATAGAGCAGGATTCAAATGTCTCATCCGTTTTCAAAGTCAAACAGTCAATCCAAACCACTCAGTATTATCTTCATACTAAAATATGCTTAGAGACCAAATTTTTTATTTTTTTTGGAATTTTTTTACTATTTTTTAGATAGGTACAAAATCACTGTTTTTCAGAATATTCTGGACCATCCAAAATCAGTCTTTTTGTACCTGCCGAAGAAAATAGTAAAAAAAATTCAAAAAATAAAAAATTGGTCTCCAAGCACATTCCAATATCGAGGTCATGTTAAGTGGTTTTATTTGGACTTTAAAAATGGAGATAAGGATGTGAGGCACAATTGAGACATGAAAGACATTAGGCATTTAAACCCTGCTCATTCAAATATGCTCACTTGATTTTTTTTTTTTTTTGAAAAAACATACATACCTCATCTGAAGTGAGCCTTCGTGAGATGACACTTCCAGAAGCATCCATGGAAACAACTTCTGAATCAGTACCAGGTGCATCAGTTAGATTTGGTTCTTCTTCCTCCAAATCAATACTAGCTGCAAATACTTTCCATTTCTTATTTTTTACATAGACCGGGAGCATTGGATACACAACACTAGCAAGTTTGAAACGGAAACTTGTATCCTTAGAAGTGTAGCAAGGGATGCAGGAAATTCTTCTTTTTAAATGGTTGGGTTCCATAATGTAGCAGCATTGTGGCCCAAGTTGTCTGTAGGCAGCATAAGGAAAAAGGTTATATCAAAATTAGTGCATTTCGTAAAGCAGCCAACATCAAAATATTATAATTAGGAGAAAAAAAAAATTAGGAACAGTTTTGGCTAAATGAAATAAAAAGGGGAAAACAATACACAATGATTACCTCAGCATTGCTTTCAAATTACTATCAACAGCCTAACTTTTCTAGTAACCCAAATCCACCAAAACCCATGCAATATTGACTCAACATTATCCGTAATGTTTTAATTTTAGAAATTTAATAAAAAAAAATTATTGAGTATTTTTGTGTCTTCGATTCATTTGAAGGATTTCTTAAGGATTTTCTGTGACCATTGGCCAAGGTACACCAGAGCATACAGTTTCTAGGAAACGGAATAATTGATTCGGTTCCTTTATATATGCCTAAAGGAACCGAAACATTGATTCAGTTCCTTCTATGAAATTGAAAAACCAAAACCCTCCATCCATTTTCCTATATTATTTTTATTGAATTTCTAAAATAAAAAATTCTGAACATAAACCCTACAAAACCAGCATATTTTGCTCAAACCAGCACAAAGCCTACAGCACTGGGACTCACAAGGCAGCGATTCCCTTTCTACTTGGTTCTACCTTCTATCAATTTGTCAAATTCAAACCCACACTTAAGAGATATTGCAAAGCTATCAAAAGAGATTGATTGATTGATTGATTGATTGATACCTTGTGAATTCGGTGCGTAGGTACTCCATGGGAGATTCAAATCGCCTAAACAGCAGAGGCAAACGAAAGGTCGTAAGGTCGAATTTAGTATCGTTTTAACTTTTAACTCCAAATCAAAGATCTACATTATATGTATATATATAGAAAAGAGAACGCACCGTTCTTTGCTGGAACTACAGTTTCTTCAATGGCAATCTTTTCTCCGGCGGCTTCTCTGACAAGGAAAGAAAGAGATTGTGTGTGGGAGAGTGTTACTTTCGCGGTTCTCGCCCGAGCGAGAGAGGGTGAGTTGTCAATTGTGTGGATAGTGGAGGAGACTGGAAGGAGAAATCCTTCTCTCTTGGAATTTGGACCTGAGGTAAGGCAGATTTTGGGTTTGGATTCAGACCGTGAGATCTGATCCGGCACGAATATTAAAGGAAACTGTGTATTTCATCTCGGACCGGATTCTGATCTGACGGTTTAGATATATGCTTAATATTTGAGTTACTTTATAGAAACCTATTTTTTTTTGTTTTTTTCTAGATTATTTCATTGCGGGTCCACGTGGAGACAAGCTGATGTAACGGAGTGTCGGAGTTTCTCTGTGCGCCTTCCTGCATAGATGTAGATTTGGTTTGGAAATAAATATGTTGTTATTTCAGAAATAACATGAATATGTTATTTTCATCTCAACTCTTCAAATTTTTTTATGTGCGAATCTCAATAAAAAATAATGGTTGGATGGAATAATTTGTCATTCCAAACATTCAAGTTTTTCCATGCGTGAATTTCAGCAAAGATTAACGGTTGGATGGAATAACAGGTTTTGTTATTTCTTTGGAATAACGACATATATATTTTCGATTTGGTTTATTTTAAGTCTTTTCGTGTACGATTTCATATGGTGTTTGATTGAGAACTAAAACTTATATAGTTATTCATATTTAATTGATGTCTAAAGTTATACTTTGACTTCATGTATTTTTTTTTTTTTATGTACATTAATTCTCTCTCTCTATATATATACACTTCTGTACAAAAACAATCAAACAATAGTTTCTGAATAGAAAATAAAATTTACCATTAATCCAATGCTTCGGTGGTCGGAAATAATAACGTATTGTGGGCATCAAACATGCATGTTGTGTATCGCTGTCTGCTAACTTCATCGGTTCATCTCTCTCCTTCCAAAATGAGTTTTGTGCTTGATAGTACGTGCGACATGGTCATGGATAGTGGTAAACATACTTCTACAAGCTTCGCTATCTAGAACCGATGAGGTTAGCAAACAAATGCACGTAAAGCACAAAACTCATTTTGAGGGAAGAGAGAGAATTCATGTATGAGAGAGATTGAGAAGTTTGTGGGTTACCTTGACAATCCCTGTTAAGATTTAAAAAAAAAAAAAAAGTTTGTGGGTTGTTTGTGTCGTCTGTGTTGGTTAGAGGCCTTTCAACAATTGACGTTCAGTCAGATGTAATTCTAAAGCTATTTTTTTTTCTAAGCACACAACTACCAATTTTCATTACCGAAAATGTCAAACTACATACAAAATTGAGACAAAGTAGCAAACAACACGAAATAAAATCTCTATGAGGTAATTCTATCTTCTCGATATTCATAACTTACCGAATTAATTAAAGACATATTTTATCTCAATTCTTATATTACGCACGTAAATATTCTGATCTGCCAACAATTATGAATGAAAGATAAAATTTCAGATTTAATATCAACATTCCAATCAAATAATTTGTTTTCCTTTTATTAAATGCATCTTTTCTACGTGCACAAATATAAATTTAGTTAAAAATATAATCGCTACACATACTACCACACGATATGTCATAATTAAAAGTTAATAGAAAACAAAATTTGAGAGAATCAATTTCTTTGTTTTCTTATTTGATAGTATCTTCATGTATCAAATGAGATGTTTTCATTTGCAATTGTATCAAATCAACGTTGAAAAAATATTTTATATTGGAAATGAATTGCAATACATGTATTTAACTTTAATGTAATTATTATTGGATGATTGATATTTAAAAAAAATACAGAATCACTAAAATTATCAAATTATTTTCAAAGATCACGATTCAAGTAGTTAAAAATACGAAATCATATAAATTATCTATTTGCAGGCCTCTCAATTTTTGAATAACTATTCTTTTATTGATCTTTTTTTTTATGAAAAAAATGTTATTTTGTATGAGAATTATTTATTTGCAACGCGTAGACACAATACTAGTATCTCTATTTGGAACGCGCAGGCACAATACTAGTATCTTTTTCTTCATCTAGCTAATGACATACCTTTAGAGAACTCCATTCTTTTTACTGAACAAGCGGCCATTTTTATTAATATCCCAAAAAAATAGATAATTTTAAAAATAACCTCGTTTTTTTTTTATTAATGCCCTAACCGCTTGGAAGCGGAGCGGGCCAATATCAACACCAAACCGCCCATATAGTGGGCGGTCCACTGTTTTTTTTTTTTTTTTTTTTTTTTTTAAACAGAAATTTTTTGTTTTTTTTATTGAAATATTAGAAATGTTGAATATATTTCTTTAGAAATAGATGTAATAAAATATAATTTGATTTATTAGAAAGACTACAACAAATAACCCGGATCAATATTTTTCAGGCCGGATTTTTCGCGGCTGTAAGAAAAATTAATATATCTCTTTATGTGTTATTGGACAAAAATAAAAATGCTTAGATTCTGAGTTATTGATCCTGTTGTTCGTACAATAATCTTTTACGTCTATTTGACTAATTTGCAAAAACATACAATTATTGAATTTTACGATTTCTTCTATTTTGAGAATATGTAGGTCCAAGAAGAGTAAGAACTGTTGAATAATAAGCTTGGACTGAAGAAATCATGAAGACCTTTATCAAGAATACATATTGTAAAATCAAATGCTTGGTAAAGTATGCGTGAGGTTGATTAAATTGAGATAAAACGTTATGAATGTTTTTAAAACGTTGGTAACGTTTTATAATAATCAGAAGCCTCAAAAGAATCAAGTTATAACGTTATACAACCGTTGTAACGTTTTACAAACGTTATAACGGTTGATAAACGTTGTAACGTTTAAAAACTACAGAACAACTGGAGTGCAGCTGTTCAATATAAGCAATAAACGTTGTAACGTTTATAAATCGTTATAACGGTTTTGAAACGTGGTAACGGTTATAAAACGTTGTGTAACGTTTTCTAAGCTGTCAGAGAATTAAAACCCTAAATCGTATTTGAATAAAACGTTGGTAACGTTTTATGTCAAACAGCTCATTTTTGAGCTGCCACTATAAATAGACTGAAGGGATCACTTTCAAATCCATCTCAGCCGACCCTAATCATTTCTAAAGCAATTTTCTGAGAGCTTAGCCTACTCCATTGTTGTGAGAGCTTAAAACTTCAAAATCCCTCAAGCAACCTCAAACCTACTTCACTAATCTTGATCTAGATTAGGTTAGAGTAATCTATTGAGTGTTTCTCTTGTGTTCTAGACAATTGAGACCTTGTTCTCATCTCTTTGAGTTGGCCGTTTGACTTCCCGCTTGGTGTGTAAGGGCTCAACGGTTCACAAGTTGTAATCCTTTCGTATTGGGTAATAGAAAGGCGCACCACTCAAGGTTGCGAAGCCCCGGAGACGTAGGCCTTTGTTTTGCCGAACTCCGTTAACATCCCGCGTGTCAAATTTCTCTAAACTCATCTATTTAATTTCAATTGCAATTTAATTTCAGTTTTTGAGCAATTAGAGGTGCCCCTAAGTGCAACAAAGTGGTATCAGAGCAAGTTACTCGAATTAAGACATACTTAATTGGAGATTAGATCAACTTGACAAATGGCACCCTATAGATCCGTGAAAGAACCCCTAATTTTTGGTACTACTACCAAAAATTTCATGCATTGGAAGAAAACCATGATTAATTACTTGAATATCCTTGAGGTATGGTATGTGGTTGAAAAGGGGTATACACCAACATACACAAATGTTGTTACCGATAGTTCAACCGATGCCAAAATTGAGACCATCGATTCCAAACAAACCAAGAAAGACAATGACTTAGCAACTAATGCCATATTCAATTTGGTTAGTGAATCGGTAGCCTCACTCTTTGGGAGTGCATCAAGTGCAAAAGAAATGTGGGATGCTCTTGTAAACCGGTATGAAGGAAATACCCAAATCAAACGAACCAAAATAACTGGTTTAGAAGCAAAATTTGAAACCTTTAAGGTTGAAGATGGTGAAAGCATCGAGGATATGTATAATAGACTTATGCATATCCAAAATGAGTTTACCGAATTGGGAGAACCACTTTCTAACAATAAAATTGTAGGAAAGCTATTAAGGGTGATGCTCATGAGGGATAGATGGTCCGGATTGGTGAGTGCCCTAGAAGCAATTCAAGGCACGCACGACACATTCACACCGGATGACCTCTATGCACATTTTAGGAGTTTTGAAGAAAAACTTCGACAATCCGGTGAGTTGAAGCAAAGCTCAAAATCCAAAACCGTAGCTTTTCCGGCACAAAACCGAAACTTTCCAAGCTCCTCAAACACCCGTCTCTCAAATGATCAATTTATCAACAAAATTGATCATGAAACATCCAAGGATGCTCTTCTCTTATCCAAGATGTTTCAAGGAATGCTTGACTTTGAAAGGAAATACAACAAGGAACGAGAAGAGAAGAACAAAAGGTTAATGTGTTTCGCTTGCCATAGAGAAGGGCATTCCATTCAAACATGCTTCAAGCTATTTCCACAATTGAAGAACACGGATGGCGAAGCACAACAAGATCGAAAACCAAGACAAAAGTACGATGGGTACAAAAAGAAGAAAGCCAAGGCTATGCAAGCCTTGTTCTCGGATAGTGAGGCCGAACAATCCGATACGGAATCGGAGAATGAAGAGGAGATCAACCTTGCATTGATGGCAAGTGTAGATGAAGATACCTCGAAAATTGACATAGACTCAATTATAGCTAGCAAGAACATCACCGATGAAACAACCATCAACTTTCTCATAGAGCTTGTTAAATCAAGGAATGCCAAGGAGGGAGATGATGGTGTCACCACCTCAACAAACATCGCTAATGAGGTACATTCAACACTTAGTCTTGATGGTTATGAGACCGAACTTGAATATGTAAATGAAGGTGGTGAAGAATATAGCGGTGAAATTGATATTGAAAATTGCATAATCACAAATGAGACCAACAATGACTTGTGTACCAATAGATTAGACACTAACGATGCAAGCACTTTCAAAGATGAAATTCTAATGTACAATGATAATGAATCTAGGTTGAAATCACTCCTTGATGAGTCCTATAAAACCTTGGTTGAGAAGGAAGGTATTATTCAAAAATTAATTGCTAAAAATGACATGTTAGAACTTGAAAATATAAAGTTAAAAGCATCACACTTAGGTGAAATAGGCATTTTAAAAGTGAAAGTTCAAACCTTAGAAACCGAAATACGGGCATTGAGATCTCCTAGTGAATTATCAAAAGTCACTAGTCTAGATCCCTATTATGTGAGCAAGTTGATACATGATCAATCCTATTATAAAAATGATAGAGTTGGTCTTGGATTTGAGAAGGGTAAATCCTCACTTAAATCTAATCACATGCAAGGCCCTAAAGAAAAAGGGGAACATTCTCAAACCTCGAGTATTCCTAATGCCAAACTAAAGTTTAATTGTGAACAATATTCAACTTATCAATTTTTTACTAAAAAGGGTTTAACTCCTTTGAACAAAGAGTCATCAAAATTGATGTCCTCTCATGCTTTAAATGCTAAACAAGATCGAAAGTCTCCAAATTATGCATTTAGGTACAAGTACAATAAAAGAAATTCTAAGAACAAAAATGTTTTTAACAATAGTAATAGGAACACTTTTAATCAAAAAGAGTCAAACAAGACCTATTTTAAAGGACCCGATGGATGGTTTTATGAATTCAAAAATAAAATTGCTTTACAAAACCAAACTCAAAGAAATGGTTTAGCTAGAGATGTTCCCCAACATCACAATAGATTTGATTCTAACAAAACCAAGAGCATTACATCTAAAGTTGCAAATAGGTCACATGGTAGTCACAAGAGCAACATGCATGAAGTGAAGTACCAATCCATTCTCAAACAAGGTTCTACTACTCAAAAGCAATCAACTACAATGTGCAACTATTGTTGTAAATTTGGTCACACTTCCTTAGAATGTAGATTTAGGAATGTAAACAACAAATATAATGTTGTTTGGGTTCCTAAAGCTACACTAGGTTAGGTTCACACTTAATCTCCCCTAAAAGAATTATAATTGCCAAACATAAAGGGGGAGATTAAAGACAAGGTATATGTTAGTTACTAACTCAATAATAACTAATATATACTTTGTAGGTATGTTTGATTTCATCTCAAAAGGAAAGTGCTTGGATCATTGATAGTGGATGCTCACACCATATGACCGGTGACAAATCTAATTTCAAACTCTTAGAACCATATGATGGAGGTACGGTTACCTTTGGAAATAATCAAAGAAAGAGCTCTATTATTGGTATAGGCTCAATTGGTAACCAACACTTGACCATATCTAATGTATATCTTGTTGATGGATTAGATTATAACTTACTTAGTGTGAGTAAGCTATGTGATTCGGGATATTATACCAAATTTGATACTAATGCTTGTCACATAGTTAGGTCTTCGGATGATGCTCTAATTTATTCGGGTAAACGAAAGAAAAATGTTTATTACTTATATTTTACTCACTTTGATTCCGGTGAAACATGCCTAAGTGCCACATCAAACGGATCATGGTTATGGCATCGTAGATTAGGTCATGTTTCAATTGATACCATTAGGAAATTAGTGAAATTAGATCTTGTGCGCGGTTTACCAACACATAAACTAGAACTTGACGGATTATGTGAGGCATGTGTTCAAGGTAAACAAACCAAAAGTAGCTTTAAATCCAAGGATATGGTTTCAACCGATCAACCTTTGCAATTATTACATATGGACTTATTTGGACCAATAAGTGTACCAAGTTTAGCAAAGAAGAAATATGCATATGTAATTGTAGATGACTATAGTCGCTTTACTTGGGTTTTGTTCCTACAACACAAGGATGAAGCAATTAGCAACTTCATTGAATTTTGCAAACGTGTTGAAAATGAAAAGGGATCAAAAATCATTAGGATTAGAAGCGACCATGGGGGGGAATTTGAAAATGCAAAATTTGACCAACTATGCTCTAAAAGGGGATATAAACATGAATATTCGGCTCCTCGCACACCTCAACAAAATGGGGTGGTTGAGAGAAAGAACCGAACCTTAGTTGAGCTTGCCCGAACAATGCTAAATGAATACTCCTTACCCAAACATTTGTGGGCCGAGGCGGTAAATACGGCATGCTACGTAGTAAATCGCGTAAGCATAAGGACCATGTTGAATAAAACTGTTGTTCGTACAATAATCTTTTACGTCTATTTGACTAATTTGCAAAAACATACAATTATTGAATTTTACGATTTCTTCTATTTTGAGAATATGTAGGTCCAAGAAGAGTAAGAACTGTTGAATAATAAGCTTGGACTGAAGAAATCATGAAGACCTTTATCAAGAATACATATTGTAAAATCAAATGCTTGGTAAAGTATGTGTGAGGTTGATTAAATTGAGATAAAACGTTATGAACGTTTTTAAAACGTTGGTAACGTTTTATAATAATCAGAAGCCTCAAAAGAATCAAGTTATAACAGTATAACGTTATACAACCGTTATAACGTTTGTAAAACGTTACAACGGTTATAAAACGTTATGTAACGTTTTCTAAGCTGTCAGAGAATTAAAACCCTAAATCGTATTTGAATAAAACGTTGGTAACGTTTGATAAAACGTTGGTAACGTTTTATGTCAAACAGCTCATTTTTGAGCTGCCACTATAAATAGACTGAAGGGATCACTTTCAAATCTATCTCAGCCGACCCTAATCATTTCTAAAGCGATTTTCTGAGAGCTTAGCCTACTCCATTGTTGTGAGAGCTTAAAACTTCAAAATCCCTCAAGCAACCTCAAACCTACTTCACTAATCTTGATCTAGATTAGGTTAGAGTAATCTATTGAGTGTTTCTCTTGTTCTTGAGTAGCTTGTGTGACTTCCCTTGTTTGTAAGGGCTTGCCGGCTCAAACCTCGAGTTGCTCGTGTGACTTCCCTTGGTTGTAAGGGCTCGCCGGCACTCATCTCTCGTTGGTCGTGACTTCCCATTTTGTAAGGGCTCACGGTTCACAATTGTAATCCTTTCATATTGGGTAATAGAAAGGCGCACCTAGAAAGAGGTTGCGACGCCCCGGAGACGTAGGCCATTGTTTTGCCGAACTCCGTTATCATCCCGCGTGTCAATTTCTCTAAACTCATCTATTTACTTTCAATTGCAATTTATTTTCAGTTTTTGTTCAATTAGAGGTGCCCCTCAATTTATTTTCAGTTTTTGTTCAATTAGAGGTGCCCCTAAGTACAACAAAAACACCATATGAGCTATGGAAAGGGTACAAGCCTAAGATATCTCATTTTAGAGTATTTGGTTCAAAATGCTTTGTTCTTGATGAATCTCCCAAAGTAACTAAATTTGATTCTAAATCAATTGAGGGAATGTTTGTAGGGTACTCAAATTCAAGTAAAGCCTATAGAATTTACATTCCATCTCAAAGAATTGTAATCGAATCCGTGCATGTTAAATTTGATGAAAGTGCTAATCAAAAGGTCGAGAAAGGTATTGAGATTGTAGGTGTTGAAGTGCCAATTCTTGGTCAAGATGAAGTTGAGACAAGAACCGACACAATTGAGAATCAACCCGAACAAACTCAACCCGAAATGGATACAACCAACAATATTGAAACGGATCAAATAATTGAAGATGCAACCAATAATGAGATGGATCCAATAGTTGAAGGAATGCAAACCGAAGAGATACAACCTCCAAGAATTGAGTACCAAATTCCTCAAGACCTAAGGGAAGTACCATCTCATCCTCTTTCTAATGTAATTGGTGATCCTAGGGAAAGGGTTAAAACAAGATCCAAATTAAATCAAATGATAGGTCATTGTGCGTTTGTATCCCATATCGAACCTAAAAATTTCAAAGATGCAAATGTAGACCCTAGTTGGATTTGTGCCATGCAAGAAGAACTTGGTCAATTTGAAAGGAACAAAGTTTGGGAACTTGTACCTAAGCCAAGTGATAGAATGATTATTGGAACCAAATGGGTTTTTAGAAATAAAAAGGATGAAGATGGAAATGTAATTCGCAACAAAGCTAGGTTGGTAGCTCAAGGGTACAAACAACAAGAGGGTATTGACTTTGAAGAAACCTTTGCACCCGTAGCTCGTCTTGAATCCATTAGAATGCTTTTAGCATATGCCTCAAACAAAAATTTCAAATTATTTCAAATGGATGTTAAAAGTGCATTTTTGAATGGATTCATAGATGAGGAGGTGTATGTTAATCAACCTCAAGGCTTTGTTGATTCAACATTTCCTAATCATGTGTATAGACTCACCAAAGCACTCTATGGACTTAAACAAGCCCCTAGGGCATGGTATGGTAGATTAAGTTCCTTTCTAATTGACAATGAATTCATTAGAGGCAAGAATGATACAACTCTTTTCACCAAGAAGAGAGATGGATCACTATTGGTAGTGCAAATTTATGTAGATGATATAATTTTTGGTTCATCTAATGCGGCACTTGCCGAGGAATTTTCTTCTCTTATGAGTAGTGAATTCGAGATGAGCATGATGGGTGAATTGAATTTCTTCTTGGGACTTCAAATCAAGCAACTCATGGATGGCACTTTTGTGAGCCAAACCAAGTATGCGAAGGAGTTGATCAAGAAGTTTGGGATGACCGATAGCAATACAAGCAAAACTCCAATGGCTACGAATGCAAATCTTGACTCGGATCCGAATGGCACATCGGTGGACATCACTCAATACCGAGCTATGATAGGTAGCCTACTCTATTTAACTGCTAGTAGACCCGATATAATGTTTGCGGTATGTCTATGTGCTAGGTATCAAGCAAATCCCAAAGAATTGCACTTGAAAGCCGTTAAAAGAATTCTTAAATATGTCAAGGGTAGTTTAAATTTGGGATTATGGTATGGCAAACAATCGGATTTAGACTTGATAGGATATGCCGATGCCGATTTTGCCGGAGACCGTATGATAGAAAAAGCACAAGTGGTACATGCCAATTTCTTGGTGGTTCACTTGTATCTTGGTCAAGTCGCAAACAAATCTCGGTTGCCCTTTCCACAACGGAAGCCGAGTATGTAGCGGCCGGCAGTTGTTGCACACAAATTCTTTGGATGATTCAATCCCTAAATGATTATGAAATTCGCTTCCGCAACGTACCAATTATGTGTGACAATACTAGTGCCATTATGATATCCAAAAATCCGGTCCTTCATTCTAGAACCAAGCACATAGAGATAAGGCATCATTTTATTAGGGATCATATAGAAAAAGGTGAAATTGAACTCATACATATCGACACCAAAGAACAAATTGCCGATATATTCACAAAACCCCTAAACACTCAACAACACAATGAATTGAGATTTAAATTAGGCATGCTTGAATTTAGAGAATAAACATATTCATAACTTATTTCAAAATAATCATTTGCAATCAAAATAGTTCATTTAAAGAATGTTCTACAGAAATAAAACGTTATAACGTTTTTGAAAACGTTGGTGACGTTTTGTGAAAACTTCAAAAGTCCGAAAAGTGAAACAAAATGTTGGACAAACGTTATACAAACGTTATAACGTTTGAGAAACGTCACAACGTTTTTAAAAACGTTGCAATGCTTGTCTGACAAAGGGCTAACATTGTAAAAGTTCCATTCAAAACGTTGGTAACGGTTGTAAAGCGTTATAACGGTTACCTGACAAGGGACCAAAACTGCAAAAATTACCTGTGAAAACGTTGTAACGTTTTCTAAACGTTTGTAACGCTTTGTGAGATTTCAAAAGTCCGAAAGGAGAATTAAAACGTTGGGAAAATGTTACAAAAACGTCATAACGTTTTAAGTAAAAACCATGTATTTTTAACAAACGTTGGTAACGTTTATAAATCGTTGGTAACGCTTTATAGCGAAAAGGCGTTATATTGGCTCTACACCCGTCCCTTCCTCTTACCTTCTTCATTCTCTCTTCATTTCTTCTTCTTCTTCCTCTATTCCGCCTCTTTCTCTCTCTCTCTCTCTCTCTCTCTCTACCCATTCTAGTCATTTTCTTCACCAAATCAAGAAATTCTTCTTGATTTCTCTTCTCCTCTCTTCTCTCTACTCTATTCTTCTCTCCAAATCTCATTTCTCCCTTTCTATCTCTCTCTCTCCAAAACCCTAGCCAAAACCCTAGGCGCAAATCCGGCGATCCGACCGTTGGATTGATGATCCGTCTTCACCACTGCACTTCTACGGTCCTCATCTTCTCGGTTTAATGCTTCACTTCTTAATCGGTAAACTTTCTCTCTAAACCTAATCTAATGGCTCCAAAGAAAGATGCGGTGGATAAGGGTAGTAAGAAAAGACGTATGGAATCGGAAAGAAGTCAAGGAAGTGGGGGGAATCTAGAACCAAATTGGACCATTCACCGGTCAAATAGATACCTATTCCGGGATATTGTGGCCTATGAGAACTATGTGGGTTCTTTCATGAATAGGAAGATAACCGAATGCTACCGGTTTGACAAATCCGTAACTACCTTCTCCCAACCCGAGAATGACAAGTTAATTGAATATGTGAATCATTGGGGTTGGAAACCAATTGTGACTTGTTTTGAACCCTACACTCAACTTCTTACCCGCACGTTCTATGCAAACATCAAAACTAGTGATGAACCATTCACGATCACCTCTTATGTTGGCGGGAAAGAAATCGTGCTTTCTCTGAGTAACGTGGCTCAATGGCTTGGGGTTGAGAATGACGGGGAGGAAACCTACCCCTTGAGGAGTTGGCCTCTTTATGCCGATGGATCCTCAACTGATTACAAGAAATGGTTTGACCGAAACTACATATCCGGGTCCTCAATCTATGTTTCTCACCTTCCATCTCTACATCGGTTGCTCTTTCTCTTTATCAACAACATCCTCATGCCCAAAGCCACAATCAAAACCAATCTTGAATGGGGACCCATGTACTTTCTTCGTCACCTCATTCAATTGGATGAGAAAAGGATCAACATACCCTACTTCTTTCTTCGTCACATTAATGGTGCATTTTCAACCAACAACTATTCTCTGCCGTATGCCCATCTCATTCATAAAATCATCAGCCTCAACCATATCCGATTACCGGAAGATGCAGAAGTGGCATTCCCAACCAGTTTGGTTGATCACTTGACAAAAATCGGGTGGGTTCATGGTCATTCACAATCCGGTCTGAGGCGTTATGAACCCGATGCAAGAGCCATCAATCAATGGATAAACCATCCGGAAGCCTTACCCAATCAATATTGGGATCCGGAAGAAGTAGTAGCCCCGGCTCAACCTCAACCTCAACAACCACAATACATGCCACAAGCGGGTGATTTTGTTCCTCCACAGGGCCAAGAAGCACAACTGGTGTGGTTGTGCCAACAAATGAATGTTCAACGTCTTGAGATTCAACAGAATCATCAAGCAGTGCTAAAGAGGTTCGATAATATGGACAAGGGACCGTTGAAGATAAGAAGACAACTGAGAGAACATGCTCGAGCTCTCAACACGCTTGATGAAGCACAATCCAGTCTCTCGAATCGCTTCATCCGGCAATATGGTCCCTCGGGAAGCCCGGCACGAGCACGTGAGAATCTAGTTGAGGAAGAGGACCTAGATGACTTAGAAGAGGAGCTTGAAGGTGGTGGAGAAGAAGAAGTTGATATATATAAGTTGATATGGTGAATTGAAATTGAATTATCCTGCATGTTAAAGTTATGCCCTCAATTTTATTCTTGATTGTAAATTATTATTGCTATATTACTAAATTGAGGGGGAGTGCATAATTTGAGGGGGAGCACTTTAAATTAGTGCTAATTTTTCATCATTTCGTCGATTTCCAAAAGGGGGAGAAATTGGTACAAATGGATTGAATGCAAAATCAAAATTGGATAAACTAATTTTTCTGAAAATTTTTGATTTATGTACTTACTCACATTGTATGTTTTTGCAAATCGTCAAAAGGGGGAGATTGTTGTTCGTACAATAATCTTTTACGTCTATTTGACTAATTTGCAAAAACATACAATTATTGAATTTTACGATTTCTTCTATTTTGAGAATATGTAGGTCCAAGAAGAGTAAGAACTGTTGAATAATAAGCTTGGACTGAAGAAATCATGAAGACCTTTATCAAGAATACATATTGTAAAATCAAATGCTTGGTAAAGTATGCGTGAGGTTGATTAAATTGAGATAAAACGTTATGAATGTTTTTAAAACATTGGTAACGTTTTATAATAATCAGAAGCCTCAAAAGAATCAAGTTATAACGTTATACAACCGTTGTAACGTTTTACAAACGTTATAACGGTTGATAAACGTTGTAACGTTTAAAAACTACAGAACAACTGGAGTGCAGCTGTTCAATATAAGCAATAAACGTTGTAACGTTTATAAATCGTTATAACGGTTTTGAAACGTGGTAACGGTTATAAAACGTTGTGTAACGTTTTCTAAGCTGTCAGAGAATTAAAACCCTAAATCGTATTTGAATAAAACGTTGGTAACGTTTAATAAAACGTTGGTAACGTTTTATGTCAAACAGCTCATTTTTGAGCTGCCACTATAAATAGACTGAAGGAATCACTTTCAAATCCATCTCAGCCGACCCTAATCATTTCTAAAGCAATTTTCTGAGAGCTTAGCCTACTCCATTGTTGTGAGAGCTTAAAACTTCAAAATCCCTCAAGCAACCTCAAACCTACTTCACTAATCTTGATCTAGATTAGGTTAGAGTAATCTATTGAGTGTTTCTCTTGTGTTCTAGACAATTGAGACCTTGTTCTCATCTCTTTGAGTTAGCCGTTTGACTTCCCGCTTGGTGTGTAAGGGCTCAACGGTTCACAAGTTGTAATCCTTTCGTATTGGGTAATAGAAAGGCGCACCACTCAAGGTTGCGAAGCCCCGGAGACGTAGGCCTTTGTTTTGCCGAACTCCGTTAACATCCCGCGTGTCAAATTTCGCTAAACTCATCTATTTAATTTCAATTGCAATTTAATTTCAGTTTTTGAGCAATTAGAGGTGCCCCTAAGTGCAACAGATCCCGGTTCAAAAGTCACTTCTATGTAATCTAGAAAATATTGTGATCCTTCTAGGAAATTTAATTTATAAAAAGGTGTATCTATTTTGAGAATTCTTTTTTAATAACAAATATTAAATAACTTAATTTTTTTATTTTTTTTCAAAAATAAATGCAACTTTTCATAAATTAAATGTTCTAGAAAAATTACAATATTTTCTAGATTACATAGAAGTGACTTTTGAACCGGGATCAATAACTCAGAATCTAAGCATTTTTATTTTTTTCCAATAACACATAAATAAATATATTAATTTTTTTTACAGCTGCGAAAAATCCGGCCTGAAAAATATTGATCCGGGTTATCTGTTGCAGTCTTTCTAATAAATCAAATTATATTGTATTCCATCTATTTTTAAAGAAATATATTTAATATTTCTAATATTTCAATACAAAAAATTAAAAAAATTAAAAAATAAATATTTTTTTAAAAATAAAAAAAATAAAAATAAAAAATAAAAAATAAGACAATCGCCCCTGTCAGGGGCGGGTTGTGTGGTTTTTTTTATTTTTTTATTTTTAAAAAATATTAATTTTTTAATTTTTTTAATTTTTTGTATTGAAATATTAGAAATGTTAAATATATTTCTTTAAAAATAGATGGAATACAATATAATTTGATTTATTAGAAAGACTGCAACAGATAACCCGGATCAATATTTTTCAGGCCGGATTTTTCGCAGCTGTAAAAAAAATTAATATATTTCTTTATGTGTTATTGGAAAAAAATAAAAATGCTTAGATTCTGAGTTATTGATCCCGGTTCAAAAGTCACTTCTATGTAATCTAGAAAATATTGTAATTTTTCTAGAACATTTAATTTATGAAAAGTTGCATTTATTTTTGAAAAAAAATAAAAAAATTAAGTTATTTAATATTTGTTATTAAAAAAGAATTCTCAAAATAGATACACCTTTTTATAAATTAAATTTCCTAGAAGGATCACAATATTTTCTAGATTACATAGAAGTGACTTTTGAACCGGGATCAATAACTCAGAATCTAAGCATTTTTATTTTTGTCCAATAACACATAAAGAGATATATTAATTTTTCTTACAGCCGCGAAAAATCCGGCCTGAAAAATATTGATCCGGGTTATTTGTTGTAGTCTTTCTAATAAATCAAATTATATTTTATTACATCTATTTCTAAAGAAATATATTCAACATTTCTAATATTTCAATAAAAAAAATAAAAAATTTCTGTTTTAAAAAAAAAAAAAAAAAAACAGTGGACCGCCCACTATATGGGCGGTTTGGTGTTGATATTGGCCCGCTCCGCTTCCAAGCGGTTAGGGCATTAATAAAAAAAAAAACGAGGTTATTTTTAAAATTATCTATTTTTTTTGGGATATTAATAAAAATGGCCGCTGAACAAGTAAACAAAATTGCTTCTAATTAGAAGATAACAAAGAAAAAATAGATAAAAGATAACAAGGAAATTAAGAATAATTAAAAGATAAGAAAGAAAGAATATATATAGCTATGAAAGTTGAAATTTATTTTTCGAAAATGGAGTAAAGCAAGAATTTAGGGTCGCTAATGAAAGCCGTGAGATTAATTTTAAAAGGTTATTTAATCGACTTCAAAATAGTTTCTTAACTATATTTTCAAACTCTAAATCACATGCAAACTAAATCCAATTTTTGTAAAAAAAAAAAAATTAGGTTTTAAAACTAATCTGACGAATTTTAAATTTAATTAAGATTTCATACTTAGTGAAGTTAGGATCATCTTAACTTTAATCTTAGGAAGTTCAAAAAAGTAAAGCTAGTTTTCCTTATTTAAATAATTAAATTGACCAGTTGTTGTACTACGCAATCTCATTATCAGAACCAATCATTTATTCATTTTAGTCCATTTAGTCATTTATCTTGGAAATTAAAAAGAAAAATTAATTGTTTAGTCCATGCTTATATTAAATTCATCTAAAGAAATTATTTAAGATATTCGAAATGATTCCTTCATTTTTCATATTTTCTTTCGAGATTTTGTTGCTTTGAGAGTAATACAATTAAAGAAATTAAGACATTCACAAATTACAAGTACAACATCTCTCTAGCTTTGCTATATTTTTCTGGAGTTTGGCTAATATAACATCAGTGTCATTTTAGCCTATATAACACTAACTCTAAAACTTATTAAATCGACTTCGAATGACTAATTCAAACCGTTCAAACCGATTTACATTATGAGTGATGCATTTACATACAATTTTTTATATCTTTGAATTATTTTAGTATCAAATTAAGTGGCAAAAATATTGAAAAAATAATGTATTAAAATTAATTTAAAAACTCACACATTTAACTGCTTGACTTAATACTAAATAAATTCGAAAAATTATAAATTTTGTATGTAAGTGCACAACTAATGAAGTATATCGGTTTGAACGCTTTGGATTCATCCTTTAAAGTCGATTTGATAGGATTTAGAATTAGTGTTTTTTTTTTGAAGGTCTAGAATTAGTGTTATATAGGTTGAAATGACACTGATATTATATTAGCCAAACTTATTTTTCTGTCTTTAAACAAAAATCTGTGGTTAATACAAAATCCATTCTTAGTGAACACATAAAAGTAAGAGATAACTTCACATCGCCTTTAATAACTTCGTCTTCTTAATCCAATACCAATTTATCTGTCTGATAGCTATCCTCCTTTCCCCAAATTAATTCTAACTTTAAAAAAATGAAATAACATATTATTTATTTATAAATTGGAACCTGATAACTGCCCCTTATGTATATATTCAATCTTTGATTAAATCTCTAAATTCTAACTATTTTTTGAGTAAATTTTATTGGATGTTACTAAACTTTTTTACTTTGTGATAAATTGATAACTTAACTTTGATTTGTTCCAATTAAGTCACTCAACTTTTTTTTTATTTGTTCTAAATTAGTTACTCTATAACTTTTCCGTCCAAAACACTAACGGAATATGCTCATTATATCTGAAATTATAACGGAATAAGTATATTCCGTCCAAAATACTATCAGAATGAGAATATTCTGTTAGCATTTTGAATGGAAAAGTTACATAGTGACTAATTTGATACAAATAAAAAGTTAAATGACTAATTCGTGACAAAGTACAAATTTCAGTGATTCCTGAAAAAATGTATCCTATTTTTTACCAGAACCATATTCTAGAATGTTGCTAGTGCATTTACAGTCTGTGTTAGCGCATGTGGATGTTTAAACTTAGGTTTTGAGCCTAGCATCTTACAACACATTATTTGTCTAATCATTTTTTAAAAATAATTATTATTCTATATAAATAAGAAATTTTAAATAAATATACATATTTTAAAAATTAATCAAGTTTTACTGTAACTAATTTCAAGGTACAACCGAATATTCATTTTAATAATTCTCATATTCATTTCTGTATAGACCCATATCCATGGGTTCTTGTAAATTTAGTATTGCATTCTCATCCTCATTAATCTCAATCTGTGTAATTCCGTAACAAATAAACACATCCTTAATATCTATAAAATTAAATTAAAATTTGAAATGCTACAATTTGCTCATTCACGGAAAACTCTACATATAATATATTATACGATTTTATCTTATTATTCTAATTTTACTTTTTATTATTATTTAATTCGATTAAAAAAAACTAATGTTAATTGATTATTTGATTGCATAATTTGCAATTGTTAAAAAGGACGAACTGGAGACGACTGAACTCCACCGTGCACCCATGGTTGATTGGGGTGCGTATCCTCTGAGATATCTGAACTTTTGCTTGACCGACGTGTCCGGTGCCTATTCGGGGGTGATGTGGGGGTCAGTATTATGTGTGCTTTGAGATTTGTGCAAAGAGTATTTAAACGGTTGAGATTTTCCAAAAAGTCACGCAAAGTTTGAGATATCTCAGAGGATACGAATTCGGTTGATTGACTGTTCACTATTCAGATCCCGCAACTCAAAATTTGACTTCAATGCGGACCGTTTGTTTCTGATCGGACGAATAATAAAGGATTAATCATCATGATACGGATCCGACTTGATTAACTCAAATTTTGAGTTTATATCTCAACCGTCCGAGGTAGAAAGCTGGTCCTTCGATGATCTGCCGAAACAAATCTGACGGTCCAGATCTAAACTCAAAATTTGTGTTACTTTAGGTGATTTGAATTATTGAAATTGAAATTCGAGGTACAATCAATTCTACTTACAAATTATCAAAAGAAGCCAAGAGAAAAAAAGGGAAGGAATCATCTGCTCTTTATAGTTTATAGTATGAGCTTCTGCAGTACGAAGAACGGGAGAGAATAGCAAACTCTTGAGTGCTCAAATGGACTGCTCCAGTTCGTCGGCGCCGGATTACTACGGGTTTCTCGATCGCATGCGCCGACCCGCCGCCGCTGACCTCATTCGCTCGATCAAGAGGTCTCTGTCTCTTTCCCAGCCTAAGATTTCAATATTTTTCAATTTAGCCCTTCAAATAAATTTCTTTTTATTTCATCCTTGCGATGTTTTGTTCATGGAAATTTTAATTGTTCATTGAAAAATCACACCTTACTACACTTAAACACTGTAAAATTCAAGTATGAAGAAATTCATTTCAGAAATTCAAACTGAAAAGTATGTGCTTTTTGCTAATTGATTGCAGATGCAATTCTATTTTAATAAGTTTCCATATGCAGTTTCATTGTGTCATTTTCATTGGACACAGCTAATGCAGAAGAAGATAGTAAAAGAGTACAAGAATTTCTATTGACCATGGAGGGTACAATCAAAGATCATCCTTTGTGGCTTAATGCATCTTATGAAGAAATAGATAATGCAATCGAGGTAATTCTGTTGCTTATCTAATAATTGTGTCTATATACTCAATTTTGGTAATGGAAATCTCTAAATAATGAGGGGAAGATCCCCAATTCTAATTATATCTGTTGATGATACATCTATCTACTCGGCATCCATCAGAAAGAAATTGATATGTATCATAAAATTGTATTATGTTTCATAGTTTTGCTGTCCTAATTTCTACGAGTTACAGAGTTCATAGTGCAAAAATTAAAGGTATAAGGACTACACTGCAAAGTTAGGATGTGAAGGAACTGCATGCCAAACAATTTACACCGTACCATTGTATTTTTCATCATGAATTAAATATTTTTCTTTACTTTCTGATTTACATATTTATGTTTAAAAATCTGATGAATATCTTTTGTGCATGTAGGGCCTTGAAAAATTTATCATGACGAAATTATTCAATCGCACATTTGCCTCATCACCGGAAGATTCTAAAAGAGACTCAGATATATCGGAGAAAATTCGATTGTTACAATGCTTTATCAAACCCAACCATTTGGATGTGCCTAGACTCTTGCATAATGAGGCCTCATGGCTGGTATATTTCCTTGTTACTCAGTTTAATATATGTTTTCAAGGCTGACTGATACTTACACTATGTGCTTATGTCTTAATTGCTTTTATCCTACTATTGTTGTAGTATCTTGTATACCCCTGCAAAATGTTGAAATCATGCATACCTCTGAAAGCGGAAAAATACAATTTCTTTGAATGGGATGAAAAGCAGATTGATTTGAGTATTTGAAAGAAATCTGATAGGGGCATATGTGGTGTTTTGCCAGTTTCCAGACAAGATTATGAGTTATTTGATTTCTAATTCATTTGTAGGGTTATGCATGATGCTTTTATTCTTTATTGGGGCCGCATAAAATTATTTTATTATCTTGTATACCCCTGCAAAATGTTGAAATCACACTTATCTAGGAAAAGCATAGGAATGCCCCATATGCTGCTAAGTTATGATTGCATCCGTAACCCTCTATATTTCCATTCGCCTCCAAAAAATGACAAAAATACAATTTCTTTCAATGGGATGAAAAGCAGATTAATTTGGGAATTTAAAACGAGATTACGAGTTATTTCTAATTCATTTGTAGGGTTATGCATGATATGTTTATACTTTACAGGGGCTGCATAAAATTGTTTTTGTATCTGATGCTACTTCAAAATTTTGACACCAGCTAGCGGTGAAAGAGTTGCAAAAGATCAATGCTTACAAGGCTCCAAGAGAGAAGTTGATGTGCATCATGAACTGTTGTCAAGTTATAAACAACTTACTACTGAATGCATCAGAATCCCTGCACCATTCTCCAGCTGGTGCAGATGAATTTTTACCAGTTCTAATTTATTTAACTATCAAGGCAAGCTCACACCCCTCTTGGTAACTACCAATTTTTTTCATTTTTTTTATATACTTTCCTGTTTACTCATGTCCGGTAACTGTACCTGCTAGGGTGTTTAAATGGTAGGTTCAGTTAAAACCAAACTAAAATAGTCGAACCAAATTTATATTCAGTTTTCAAAAATCTAACTGAACAAAAAAAAACCAGTGATTTTGTACCTAAAGAAAAAAATGGTAAAAATATTCCAAAAAAGATAAAATTTGGTTTCCAAGCACATGTTAATATAGAGATCATATTGAGCAATTGGATCGACTGTTTGGACTTTGAAAATGGAGATAAGGATGTGAGGCATAATTGGGGCCCAAAAACAATGGGGTATTTTAACCCTATTATCACCATTAGATAGGGTATTTTAAGTGCTGCTTTATGAATAAAGTAATGGTAGAAGAGTATATATACATGTCATTGAAAGGTCAATCTTATCATTTCGTTACCCTAATTCCTTCACTAGAAGTAGTAATTGTGGTTATGACCATGTAAAACATTATGAAGTTAATTGTCATGCTCTACAAGCTAGGTATATTCTTGCGAATGATGAAAATTTGAAAATTAAAGTTTTTTTTTTTTTTTATATTCTTTCCAGAAAATTTGGTTTTTTTGTTTTGCAGAAATCTTTAATTTAGTAATAACATCACTGATAACTATATAACATGTCTACATATTTATAGGCAAATCCACCACAGCTGCATTCGAATTTGAAATATGTTCAATTATTCAGAAGAGAAACAAAGCTTGTATCGGAGATAGAATATTACCTGACGAATCTCATATCGGCAAAAACATTTATTTTAAATATAAATACACACTCTCTTTCAATGGAAGAAGCTGAGTTCGAAAATCATATGAGAGATGCAAAATTGGCCATTGAACAGTCGACAACTGATGGTGGGCCCCACTCAGCAGATAGGGACAGTGCTGCTGGTTCAAAAAGGAAGGGGAAGGAGATCATTAATGAAGGTATATTTGTAGTAAGTTAGTTTCTTTTTTTCTTTTACAAATGACACCCTGTGTTTTCCCGTATTTGCAGAGGGGCAGTGAATGCTTATGATATTACATTAATTTGGTGAGATACATCCTATTAAAAGGTGTTGGGATCTCCTTTGTCCCTGAAATATGTTTTTCTTTTTTGGGCTAATAGGCAAAACACTTACTATCTATGTAGTATTTACTATTTTAAATTAAATAAGAAATCAAGGATTGAAGAGTTGAACAAGAGACAGGCAGTTATTTCTCTTTGCAAATAATTAAGACTAGTGCCAAGTGTTAAGCATTGCAATAAATCCTTTTTATCTTCTAAATATTGAGAGTATATGCTTTTGCCTGTTAATTTCAGAAATTAGGTTTCCATTTATGGATGCAAATCCAGAGGAATTAACCCGTGAAGAGGTGAACAACCTACTTGGTACATACAAGCAATTGGTGAACCGGTACACTTCTCTCTCAGCAGCTCTTAAAAGACTCTCTATAGATGAAGACCGACTTCTCTCTATGGGGGACCCACCTGTAAGAAGATAGTTTCTAGTGTACTGAATCATTCTTTTAAGAGCCGGTACAATTATTTGGTACATAACTTCTCCTGTTCTTTTAAGATGCAATAATGATAATGTTGCATACCAACTTGTATAGTTTTTTTTTTTACTACATAACTTGATTGTTGAATTGTAATATTAGTTTCTAAAAACTATGTTCTTGATCCTCTTTTTTGCTAATGAACTGATTGTACTTTTAACGAATGGAGAAGAAAATAGATGCCAATTACTAAAAATGTGTGCTAGGTTGAAAAGTAGTGAAACAAGGCTGATAACATTTTAATGGCAGGAAACATTTTAATTTTTTTTTTCTTGTTGTTAATATTTACTTAGAAAAAAAAGTTAAATGATGATGAGAGAATAATCTAAGATTTTTCCGTTATGAATGAATGAATCCTTTGCATGTGATTTACTTGGTGATGGAGCCAAGTAGAGTTAGGTGGAGTTCGGATCTCCTAAATAACCCAGTTTAGATTGGGACTGTCAGATTCAAATCAGATTAAAGGGACCCCATGCACTCCACCTTGGGCCGGACTGGCCTGGATTCAAATCAAACGGTTGAGATCTAAACTAAAAAAATTGTGTTACTTTAGAGGATCTGGACCCCGAGTTAGGTGTTGGCACTTGTCTATTTTTTATTCAATTTTTTTTTTTCAAGAATATACTATTTTTTATGTGCTTTATTAAAAAATATTATAAAAATATACTCGGCTTAAAGAAAAATTGCTTACTCCTAACTCTTTTTTTTTTCTTTTTCAAATATGCTTTTATTTTAATTTTTTTATTAAAAAATTAAAAAAAACACTTAATATTCAAGATAATATAAAATTATGCGTCCCATCCAGCTAATTATCCTGGCTACGCCCTTGAATTTACTGATGCCATTAATTTGTTGTTTGGCCAATAATGATCTTCTCCAATGATACTCGTATTGTTTGACTACAAAGAGTACACATATATCCTGTCATGGTCGTGAATTTGTGATGGCATCTCATATCAACTTTTTTGTGGTATATCTCAAGGAATTTTATATCCCATAATATTCCTATCTTGTTTATGATAACATCTTTAGCTCTTAGTGAAGCTGGGCTTCTAAACATAGTCTTCCCGATCAGATTCCTAATTAAATGAAAAAATCAAAATGTTAAATAATGACTATTTGATAGAGCAACATTGAGACAAAGCATGTTAGGTATTTTCTTGCATCATTTTGTGAAAATTTTACACATCTCATGATTCACTCAGATAAAATCATAAAATAGATAGTACTACCCATGCTAAATTCAGAACAGAAAAAAAATCTGATGTACCAAAGGTCTGATACAGGATGTTACCTTGTAATTTATATTTCGGAACGGTGTTGCCTTGTTGTCTTTCTTACTTTATAGACTATAATCTAACAACTGATTGACAACCAATTGTTGATAATATCTTAAAACTCAATAATCAGGTTTTAGATGAGGAATGACAATTGAAAGTGATGGGGATGGGGATGGGGATGGGGATGAAGTGAGAATAACTAGAATAGGGAGTAACTCAATAATAGAGGCTATTCGGAATAGCAATATGCATTCAAACAATATTTTTGCTATTTGGAATAGTGAGAATAGTTGCTATTTTATATTCCTTGTTAATGTTGGAATAGCTATTATTCGAAAATGTAAAAAGAGAGAAAAAAAAATGCTTTAATTCTTCTTGGATTTCCACCTACACAGTCCCGAAATGACAAAATTGACATCACTTCTGTTATCTCCACATTGTGACAATTTGTTTGAGACCCCATTTGCATATCTTTCCTATTAATTATCACCTTGTTAACACTATTTTTTTATCAGTTATAGTTAATCACTATTTCAAATATACAATTCAAATAACATTTTTACTAATCCGAATGCACCATTTTCATACTAATTTGAAAACTACTATTTTTTTCCTATTCTCAAATTTCACTATTCTAACACCCATCTAAACGTACCCTAAAGTGTCGTTTTGGACAGATAAAACTGCTACTGCTATAACCAATTCTCCTTTGACTCATTTTAGGTGGTGTCACTATTATATCTCCAAAAAAAATATTTTTACCATCTTTAAAAAAAAAATTAACCATTTAATCATTTTTTTTTTCATTTTTACCACCTTCGTAGGTTTAAACTGCGGAACACCTGTTTAAACCTGTGAAACCATATGGTTCCAATTTTACCATCTTTATGTTCACTACGGGACCAATCTAGTTCCGCAGGTTTAAACTGAGAAAACACACGTCTCGTTCCGCAATTCAAACCTGCAAAGGTGGTAAAAATGGAAATAAAACAAAAAAAATGGTTAAATTGTTTTTTTTTTTTTAAAGATGGTAAAAATAAAAATGTTGGAATATATCTACAAAATAAAGTAGAGGCATAGAGCCTATACCTACCATTTTAGAAATTATCTGGTTCAAACAGGAAATGCATTGCATAATTTCACTCTCTCAATATTAGATGAGTAATGAAAGAAATACAACTCTGGGGGTACTAACAAATAATAAATCTGGAGGCACCTTGTGAAATGTTTGGTAACAACCTTAGTTGTATAATTTAACCAAACGAGATATGGTCACATAGCTGGGCAATATCTTTCATTCATTATTTAATTCTAATATTTCTCATATTACGAGATTATTAACTGTCAACAATTAAAGATTGATGCGTTAGTAATTGTGTTATGCTATTATATTGTAAAGTGATAAATGATCAGTTAATCTCATCACTAATATTTAATTTGGGATCTGATCATCTCCTATGATTAATCTCAGTTAATTAGAAGACATCACATATACTGATATACATAGCATAGCTAAAACCTCTTCACCCTTCCTACCCACAAAAAATGTAAAGCAAATCATATGCCCCCCCCCCCCCCCCCCCCCCCCCCCCCCCCCCCCTCTCTCTACATGGTCAAGCCCCAGCTCACTAAATTCTCATATAAAATGACTGTACAAAATGTTAGCAATATTCTAAACCTAATCATCATCTGACAAGTACACCACACCATCTCCAACTGCCACCTGTCCCAATCCAACACCACTACCATTGCCAAAAGATTCAACAGGTTGATTCTGATTCTGAGTTGAGTTTGACTAACAGCAGCTGTGCCCTCCCTGAGGGAGGGAGTCAAAAGATTCCACAAGGAAATTCTGAGTTTGAGCAGGTGGGGCCTCCTGTGATCTGGCAAGCAAGGTTTGGAGCTGCTGCATGGGGGTTGAAGTGGGGGCTGGGGCTGACATGTGGGGCTGGGCACGAGCAAGATGAGGTGCAGGTGCAGTACGAAGTGGTGGGCCAGGCTGTGGAGGGAGAGAAACCAGGCTGAATGTAGCCCGGTTGGGATTTGGAGCAGCAGTTGAAGGCCATAGTGGAGAGGAGGTAGAAGGGATGTGAAGCGATGCAACAGATTGTGGTTTGAGAGATCCATTTGCATTTACACTGACACTTCCTTGCTGAGATGCTGCAGCTGCAGGGGCAGGTTCTCTCTGGATTTGCTGTGGCGCTCGATGTTGCAGCAACAGCTGTGGTCTATGTCCAGTCATATGGCTTCTTACTGCAAGCATTACTTAAGTCTCAACAAAACAAACAAATAGGGAGGTATTGGTTTAAAATGAAAAAAAGGGAGAATTTCATGTATACCCATAAAAAATCCAACATATTTTTATTTTTTAAAATAAAGGGTAAAATGGGTATTTTATATATTTAAAATGAGTATTAATTAAAAAGTCAAAAATTGGGGTAATTTGCGAGTTTTTGAAGTTCAGAACGGCCAATATGATACTATTGTAATTTAAAGATTTTTGAGGGGTATAAATGAAATCCCCCCCCCCCCCCCCCCAAAAAAAAAAAAAGAAAAAAAAAGAAAAATGGAAGCGTACAGTGGGAGGAAGCAGAGGCGGAAGGAGAAGCGGAGGGAACATTCCTGTGGTCAATAAATTTTGCATGGAACTCCTCAGCCAGGGACTGATTCAAAAGAACTTTTTTGTAGACATCCTCCAGCTGCTGCTTCTGATGCCGAACTGTGTTCTCATGCTCCCGTACCATCTCCTCATATTTCCTCTTTACCGCCTCCATCTCTTCTTCCATTAACATCTTTATTTGCAATTTCTGTTCTTATCACATAAAAACACACTTTAATAACAGCAACCGACAATAGTACCAGTGCAATCACCAAGTTTTTGGTGGGCCAAACTCCAAAACCTATTGATTAGCTTCAAACGACAAATCCAAACCGCTAAAACCGATCTACTTCAAGAGTGATTTGTTTACATGCAAAATTTATAATTTTTTTAAATTATTTTAGTATAAAGTCAAGTGGTAATAGAAAAGGGTTTATAAGTCAATTTAATACATTTATTTTTCATCATTTTTGGACTGCTTGACTTTATCATAAATTAATTCGAAAATTTATAAAATTTGTAAACACAGCCTTGTGAAGTAGATCAATTTAAGTTGAATTGGTCGTTTGAAGTCAATCAAGTTAAAAGGATAATTATCACAGAAGAAAGAAAAGGAAAGGAGAGAAACACAGACCCTAGCTTCATCATGCCTTGCCAGAATGTTCTCTTGGTGCTTGATCCTTGCCAGCTCGTTCTTTAACGGGTCAGCATGGAGCCCATGCGGGAAAACCATTGGTGACGCCAACGGAAGCATCTGCCATAGAGCATTGTAATTAGCCTCTGACCCATTGTGAGGTATGGAGCCCACGTTCTGTGTACCGGCATTCTGAAATGGTACAGGTAAAGAAACTGGGTTTTGAGGCACTCTTCCCCAGCTTTGATGGGCAGCTACATCTCTTGGTACAGAAGCAAGTGCATCCGGAGGAAGAAGAGCATCCGATGTGTAAGCCGTGGTGGTATCTCCATTTGCAACTGCAACGTCAACTACAGTAGGAAGCGTAACTGCTGTTAGAGATGGAGTCGACTCTACGGCTTCAACAGGTGGAGTCGACTCTGTCGTTTCAACAGGTAAAGTGGACTCTGCTACAGATTGAGTTTCCTGAATTTCACCAGAAAAGCACATGTTTTTAATCAAAATCAACAGGAAATAGTATTACTTGTTAGAAGCAAATAGCAACAATGATTAACACGAGGTCTGAACTATTACCTGTTCCATAATTGTATTCTGAACATCTCTATGCTGAGCTGTCAATTCGGTAGTAGTGTCTCCCTGTGCTGCCACTGTAACTGGTGTCAATTCCCCAGCAACTACTCCAGTTTCTTCAAGGGGAGGTGAAGGAGTATGATTCGACGGCCCTGATGCAATGTCACCATCCCCATCACTTTCAGACAAATTCTCTTTCTGAACCAAAGGTGCAGTAGGAGCATACCGTTTAAACACCTGCACAATGAACTCGCTGCAATCCGATAAGGGAACATTTGCAATGTCATCCTCCAAATTACCCAATTTTGCATTTTGAACCCATTCTTCTTTAATGCTCCTCTCCAGTTCCCTTGCAGCCATATGTAATTCCTGCAGCCTCTTCCTCCCCGTCTCCATATGAGCCTCGAATGCATGCATCTTTCTCTCGAACTCCTCATTCACTCCTCTAACCTTTTCCTTCATATTTTCAAAGAAAAAAAAGGCCTGCTCCTCCATGCCACAACCAGAATCTCTCTCGAGCTGAGATAGGTGTTCTTTCATCAACTGCATTGCCTTTCTCTCCTTGAACTGCTCCATCTCAGTAACCTCCTTTTGCTGTTTAGTTAAAAGAGCCTCTAACCTTCTAGAAGAAACCTTTTCTATCAGGTCCAGTTGTGCATTCAACAGTTTTTCCTTTGTATTTTCTTGCTCTACCTCCATCTCATTTGCTGTTTGATTTTGAAAAGGCATTGGAGCAGGCGTTTCAATAATTTCTTCATCCGAAGAGGGAATCTCTGGAAGGGTGATCACCTCCTGGTTGGGTACCTTGAATAGTTTGTTGTAGAATCTGATAACCGGGATCTGACCTGCCAGCATGGCATCTGCTTTCTCTTGAAACTCCGCTTTCAATGCCTTTAAACGGCAGTAGACGAATTCGACAATATCAGCTTTACAGTTGTACTGCAACTTTTCGGATGCAAGAGCTGTCAGCTGTAACGGGTCGACCCAATGTTTGAAGAGAGATGCAGCTCTCCAGCACTACAAATGACCAAAATTTGTACATCATGACATCAACTAAAATACTAATACAGGGTTTTGTGATAAGCAAGCATAATATGCTATACAGTTTTGTATTGATCCTCATATAGGAAATTTAGTAAATACTATTCAACTAGATGTGGCACAAGTCCAACAAGTGAGTAAATTTGATTCACTCATTTATTTATTTTTCCTCTCACAATTACTTTATTTAGGATAAATTAGAGCATGTGTTTTGCTTCATTTCTCTTTGTTATATAACTGTAAAGGAGGGCCCACAGGGCTCAAACTAACCAATGAAATGACCAATGTTTGTAGGATCACTCCATCTCCGCCATTATCAACCTTAAAATTGTTCATAACATACTCCAACAGCATCTCAGCCATTGTCTTCACATAGTCCTACATAAAAACTCAACAAACTCAGCACACACTTCGGCTAAAAAAAAACTCCACACATAAGCATTGAAAGTGTACTCACATAACAGATCTATATCTGCTGAGATTATTGGAAAAGAAAGGGAAGGAGAAAAAAAAAAGACTGAGGCTATTGGTAATATGCATATTACACGTCGGCCTGTGCTATGAACTCGTATCTCTATTTTTAAAAATCTAAACTCTCGATCTGAACCGTTCAACATGATCTTCATTTGAGAATATACTTGCAGACCAAATTTTACATTTTTATATCTTTTTTGTTATTTTCTTACATAGGTAGAAAACCACTTGATTTGAAAAGTCTGTACCATCCAGAAAGTGATATTCTATCTTAATAAATAGTAAAAAAAGAAAAATCTAAAAATGTAAAATTTTCTGCCTGGGTACATTTTTTCATATGGAGATCATGTTTAACCGTTTGGATCGACTATTTGAATGTTGGAAAAAGAGACATGGATCCATAGCACAGGTTGATCCATAATATGCATATTACCATAGCCTCACTCAAGAAACAATACAGGAACAACATAAAAAGTCATTTTTGGTGTTTAATCTTGTGGCGTATATCTTATAAGTTGAACTAAAAACAAAGATAATTAAAAAGCATACTGGAAGCCCGGCAGATTGACACAAGCTGAGCAGTTGAGGTTCAAGTAAAAGATGAAGGTCCTTTTGAATGCTTCTTATATTTGCTCCTACTTCAACTGATGCTAAAGCAGCTGCTTGATTTGATATCTCTGCAAATTAATCATCACACACCAATAATTGCACTATAAACTTTTTCCTTCTGCTAGTTATTGCATCATGAGTTGATATTACTGCATCTTGGTTATATATTAACCAGCAACAACTGCATCTATGGTACTATGTTCTTTTCGGTTTTGATGCAGTTTTTCATTTTTCAATCCCTCTTTTCAAAGAGTTGTACATAAAGAAATAAATAAATAAAAACCTTGTTGAGAGGGTCCAGCAATGATGCCCGAGTAATCATCCCAAGTTGAAACTGCTGCAGGAGAGTTCCTAGCAGACGCATTTGCACCAGTTTTTCCTTGGGGAGACACAATACCAGCCATACCAGCACTAGCCATACCAGCCATACCGGTATCACCCCCATTTTTCTTCTTCTTCTTCTTCCTCGACTCCTCAGTCTCCCCTCCTCCACTAGGCCCCGCCCCAAGAGGCTTCCCTGAGTTATCAAACGGCCGAACCTTCCTTCTATTCCTCTGCAAAGGGCCATCAGATTGTATAAACCTCCACTGTGGATTCTTCCCTTCTAAAAGACCTGACCAGAACACTGGTGGGTCCCCGTGCAAAGAAGCAACGCCCTCCTTCTCACCTATCAATGGACCCAAATCGTGTGAATAGAATTCGCCAATCAGCTGAGCCTCAACCAGCAGAGATGCCGCTGACTTGGCACCAGCACTGCTCTTCCCGGAAACCTTATCCATTATCTCAGTCATGACAGCATTCATAAAGGCCATGTCCTCTGAGGAAGCATAGGAAGAGCGGTAATTGTCAAGTGCATCATCAGGCTGAAGATGGAGCTCATGCAATTGTGAAAGGAGGCACTCAGCGCCCCAGCTGAGCAGGGAATGACTGATGGTGGGGACCACACCCTGCAAACTGCTGTCTAAGAAGACATCCTGTTTGGCAAGGCTAAGCACCTTCTCCTCAACAGCACACGGAGAGTAGAAGCGAAAGACAGGAACTCTCTCAGGCTGTATGTTGATCCTCTGTAGATTCCGAGTATCATTCATGGGATTCCAGTCACTGTCATAGATTAGCACAGCATCTACAGCTGACAGTTTCAGACTGGATTGGCATGCACGGTTCTCAATGAGGAAAACAAACCTCCCCTTGCTCTTGTCATTGAAGTTATTCATAGCGATTTGCTTTTTTGACATCAGTAAGCCCCGCTCAACATGTTCATACGCTTCAGCACCAAATCTCTGCCCCAGAAAATCATCGAGGAAGTCTCCTATTTGGTTTCTACCAGAACCACCGCCTGACTGAAATACAATAAGTACCCGTAGGCCCCGCTCTCGCATCTCATGCAGCAGTTTGTCTAGCAATAGCAGCTTACCAGATGCATAGACCCCAATATTTAATATCTCAGATGGTCTCTCCTTTGTTAGTGCCACTTGCAAATCTTGATATATAAGGTATGGATGGTCACAACACTGTAAACAAAACAGTACAGAAGGAAATTTTTAATTCTATACTGAATTAGTCATATGCACAGACTCTTGCATACAACAGTAAAAAAAGGACATCAAATTCAAAACTGTAGCAACTTCTCAAATTAAGGTTTGAATTCAAATTCTGTTAATAATATAGTAGGGATGTTAATTTTTACCTTGCGTAGTGAGAAGAGCATATCCCGAAGCGCCCCCACTTGATCGTTCTTAGAAGAAGAACGAAGGGCGAAAGAATTAGATAACAAAGTTGAACAGTATAATTCCAGCTGCACCTTTGAAAACCTTGCCGGGACCCAGTACTCCATGACCTTAGATGTTTCATCTTTTCGTTCATATGCCAGGTGATGCCCCAACTTCTCTTTGCAATGAGCCAGCATATCACTTTTGCTAAGGCTATTATTTGAAATCCCATGGTTTGGGTCCAGGTAGGAGAGCATGTTCACATACTCTGATAAATTGTCCTGGAAAATAATAGTAGAGGCTGTCAATAATTGAACTCTTGCAGTGATTTATAGTTCTAGTAATGATGCAAATCATTATTTTCTAACAAATTTAGAAAACTTAGAAATAAAAAATAATAAATGACGGAAGCAGGATTTGAATACATAATGAAGAACTCTATTGAAAATTCAAAAGTTCTAACTACTACCAGCATCTAAGCACAATAACACTAACAATTCTATCGTGATAATGAAAACAAAACCACTAACAAGCAGTTGAGTTAGACTATACTTAGACTGCTCAAACCGGTTTTAAATACATTAACATGAAACTTTAGACTAACCCAAAGATGCTTTGAATACTTAAGCTAAAATAAATAGAACTTGCAAATTAAATAGACAACAGGTGTTCGGTTGTCTCAGTAAAGTACACCAGATTAAGTACTGGAAATCTGCTTATGAAATTAATATGGTCAAAAATAAATGTTGTTGAAAATACCCTGAGAGGAGAGCTTAATAGGAGAAGCCTGAAATCACAAGAGAGATTCTTGAATTTCTCGAGATATTTTGAAATGCGCGAGTTTTGACACTCATCTATGATGAGTGTCTCCCACTCAATAGAGTCTAACATCTCAAAATCCTATAAAAATAGAGAGCGAGCGAGCGAGAGAGAGAGAGAGAGCGAGGGGGGGGGGGAATTAAAACAGTAAGAGAAATAATCAAGGAACATGAAATATTTAGGTAATGCATGCATATGTAAAGAGATGGTCACCTCCAAAATAGCATCGGGATGAGAAAGTAACACTTGAAACATGACACAACCACTCTCCTCGTAAAACTCAAAATCTCGCATGAGTTTTCGTACCGGTTTGGTACCAGTATAACTAACAACATTGATATTAGGCACTAGACGCTGAAATTTTGACTCCCACAAAGGCAAAGAACCAACACTTGAAACTATAACAATTGGGCGGCAGATATCCTCTATAACCAACATAATGAACAAAATCGTCTTTATAACTCTCTCCTGCTCATCAAGGAAAACCGCATTCTGTGAGTTGTGCCAGAAAAGGCAAAGTTGGTTTACAGAGTGAAGGTGTTCGCTGTTTAAACCCGGTGGGAAGCAACCTGGCAACTTTTCGAGCCTTTCAAAAGGAGACTGCTTGACCTCAAGTGCTCTGTTAATACGCTGCGGGTATGAAGAGAAATGTGCCTGTTGCCGGCGAGATTCAAATGCTTTAATGAGAGAGGCACTTTCTTCAGTGCATAGAAAAGGAGAGGTCTCAAGCTCCCAAGTGGCGTGCTCATAGCCGAGGTCACACCACTTGACAAGAAACTCAGCATTGCAGTAGGGTAGGTTGTCTCCGGGTCCATCATAGAACTCATATGCAGTGCTTTCTGGCATTAGACGACGCTTTGTCAGTAGCCGTTGTGGTTCTGTCCACTCCTGCTTCCACTTTGGTAGGCTCTGTCACCAAGAGACAACTTATCACAAATCCAAAATTTGGAGGCCTGATATTGTATTAGGTAGTTGTAGCATGCATCCACCTTTTATAACATCTCTTTGGTGTTTTGAAAAGGGGGAAGGTTAAAATGCCTCATGCCTTTCATGCCTCGTATCCTATATCTCTGTTTTCAAAAGTTCAAAATGTCGATCCGAACCAATCAACATGATATCTATATTAAAATATGCCTGTAGAACAAATTTTATATTTTTTTAGATAGGTTTGTAGTTACTGTTTTTGGATGGTCCAGAAACCACTATTTTTTACCTATCTTCAAAAATGGTAAAAAAAATATAAAATTAGGTCATGTTGAGCAGATCGGATTGACATTTTGAACTTTAAAAACAGAGGATAAATAGAATGTGAGGCACAATGAGGTATGAAAGGCACGAGGCATTTGAACCCTCCTCTTTGAAAAAATAACATTCAATTTTAAGCAAATAAAATAAAATTGTAGATGTGTTATTCGTTTCTTAAATAACACATATAAAAGTTAGTTGAGAATATTTTTAGCCTTCTATCAGATTATTTAATTTTTAAATGATAAAATTTAATGAATTTTATGAAATACCTTCTTATCCCTATGCATCCTCCCGTTGAATTTTAATAGGAGTTCTGGGGCCTCAACAGCAATTTCGGCCTCCAGGACCCACCGGTTGTGCACATGCGCCAAATTCTTGTACTTCACAAGATATAGCTTCCCTGCTACAAACATCACACAAACCCAACAATTTACACAACGGAGCAAAAAAAAAAAAAAAATAATAATAATAATAAATGGATTTATTAAAAAAAAAAAAATACCGTCTTTAACATCCCAGATATTTTCAATGCCACCACATACTGAATAAACACCAAATTGGATCCTTTTCTGGATGCAACTGATGCATAGCCATGCGCCAGGTGGATTTGACTGAAGTGGTGGGTCCAAGCAAGTCAGATGGTATATTTTCTTGCAATTTTTCCCATCACAGCACCTGCAAAGCCCTGCTTTTATTTAATTCACTGTATACATAAACGTAGATAAATAAATCATCTATTAAATCAGCAAGCAAGGAAAATATTAAATGAGAACTTCAGATAGAGACGGAGGAGAGAGGAAGATGGATACATACAAAAGAACTCCAGGCTTTCGGCAAGTAAGACAAGTATTAGGCGCAAAGTCTATTTCACAGGACGGATGCTCAGATATGTTAACGGCATGATCCCTAGCAATCACTGCTTCTTCTAAATCCACCTTTCTCTACACAAGAAGAGAAAAACCATGTTAAATTATTAAATGAGCGCTTTTCACCTTCAGAAATTAAAAAAAAGAAATAAAATAAAAACCTAAATGCCCTCGAAAACCAACTAATTAGAAGACTGACATTTATCTGAAACATTCTACATGTTTTTATCTTTTCCTAATAAAGGGTAAAATGGGTATCTTATGTAATTAAAAATGAGTTTTAATAGAAAAGACAATACAATGGCTAAATCTGTGAGTTCTTGAAATTTAGAAGTATAAATACGATATTATAAACTTAAGAGGATTAAATTCATAATTTCAAAATAAAAAAATAATACCTCTGCAATTGAACCAGTAGCAGGAGGATCACCTGCCTTACATGGTGGTGCTGATAATATCTCGCACTCACTTTTATATGCATGCATGCAAGTATTGATAAGAACAGAGAGCGAGCAGTTTCACTTATTTGTATTGAATATTTATTAAAAAGAACAAAGAAAGGAATATAAATACATTTCATCTGAAGTAAACTCCGCTCTAGCTTCCTCTACTGAAATAACATGTTCCTCAGCATTATTCTCCGACACCTTCATAGTTGAGTTTGCCTAAATCATAACATGTGAAAACTTTAACATATTATGCAAGTCAAATGCATGTAAAAATATTTAATGAGGAAAATAGAAGAACCTCAGGATTATCTACGATCAAATCTGTGTCTACTGGTGCTTCAATTGCCTCTGCTTTCTCCACTACATTTTATTTCAAAAAGCAAATTGATTGAGAGTTTAGACCCATAAAAAAGAGTAAATAAATAGAAACAACAAAGAAGGGTAGATACCAGTAGGTGAATGTTTGCTTATTTTGGAACGAGGCATGAACAGCTCCTTGGATAGTTTTGCATGCATGTGAAGCCTCCGCCTCTTTGCCAACGATCCCTCTTCCTTTTTGTTTTCATTCAAAGGTGAACTCGAACTTAAATCCCTCTTGCATGTTTTTGAATTCTCTTCTTCTTCTAGTGCCTTCTCTTTTCCCTTTGATCTTTTCTTAGGAGTTTTCGCACTTGAACCAGACCCACCTGAAACCGACTTCATCGAATTTGAAGTCGGGTTCTTTCTCTTAGTAGAAGAACCAGGTGTACTGCCACTCACTTGGGTTTTTTTCCTTGTTGGTGTTTCTCGTGTTGACCTTCTTAAAGAAGAAGGGGTGATTGTATTAGAGCTCAATGCCGAAGATTTCTTGTTGCTATTTGAATCTTTAGAATTTGGTTTCTTTGCCACCAAATTGGCATCGGTGCGAGACTCTTTATCTCTTTCGTTCCCTTTAGATCGAGTTTTCACCATTATTTAGTTCCTAACAAACAATGGTAGATAATGCATTACTTAACCATCCCAGAATCAGATGAAACCTCTCATATAAGAAGATACATTGCAAAATAAAAGGATTCATTTCATTTCACCAGCTGTTGTCAATTAGACCTGTGTGCTGATTGATTATTTATAAATAGGTTGCTACATAGATCTGTCGGATAAGCAACATTCTTGACTCACTTGCAAGGATTGAAGAACAATACATCCGACATTATCAAAGAAAATAATAAGGGTTTAGGGTGGGTTTAGGACATGACCCGCCCAAACGATCACGATCAGTTGAACAAAATCAGGAAACCCTAGCTGTGTGCTATACCTTACTACCTAGGAAGAGAGAGCGATGTATCTCATGCGTGCCCGTATCCGAAACGGCGACACTCGAGTAGAGATCGACGCTACTGGAAATGAGAACTTCAAAGAGAGCAGGACCCTGCTATCCGACTCCGCTGCTCTCCAAATAGGAGAGCAGGACCCTGCTATTCAAAATCTAACCATTAAATTTTTTAATACACGAATCTTAACACAGATGAACGGTTAGATTTTGAATAGCAGAATCCTGCTCTCCCGTTGGACAGCAGCGGAGTTCAGCGCCCAAGGGAGAGGCACTTTCACAAATTCACCCCTCGTCCCTTGCGCTCCCTTGAGTTAGATACAGACCGTCCGATCAGAGATGGAATGCAAGGCATTTTTCAAAAATCGTGCTAAACAGATCTGACTGTCCGGTTCTAAACTCAAAATTTGAGATAATTCAGGCAGTTTGAATTCGCCCTCTTTTTTGTCCGTACCTCTAAAGTAACTCAAATTTTGTGTTAGATCTAAACGGTCCAATCAGAGATGGAATGCAAGAGGAGTCTTTAAAATTCGTGCTCAACAGATCTGACGATCCTGTTCTAAACAAAAAATTTGAGTTAATTCAGGTCATTGGAATTCGCCCTTAGTACGGATCCTCTGAAGTAACTCAAATCTAGTTCTATGGTAAATTGAGGAAATTGGAGATTGCAAAAAAAAAAGGATTTGATTTAAATTGAAACTTAAATTTTGTTTATACTTTATAGCAATTAGTCTAAATCAAAGATCTAAAAACGAGTCGAGTCAATCTAGACAAAATTAATTTATAATCTGCTCGTGCCAGAACAAGTTGAGCCAAGTTTGACTTTAGTCAAGTTCATCATGAGCTGAGCCGAACAAACTCATTAACAACTCATTTGTGCTGTGAATCATACTAAATTAAAGATTCTCGTTGATTTAATATGAGCCGCGCATAGATCACCAGGCGAAAAAGAATTTTATCTTTTTTTTTTTTTTTACAACAAGTTTCATCATATCATATCAGGATTGGCAGAAATTGGGATAGTAAAAAAATTTAAAAAAAGAATTTCATCTTCTTCTTACAATGCGCTGAGGAATGAGCCGAATTAAGACAGACCTGAACTCTGCTTATATCAGAATGAACCAAAATCAAACGAGCTAATTACCAAACTTTTTTTGGAATTGATTTCAAACAAGTCACGAACTACTAGATATTTTGTCATTCCTAATTCGGAGAAAAATATATTTCTTTCCGACATTTGACATGCAAATGAGAAAATTCAGATTTAATTTGGTACCGGACAATACAATTTCTAAATTCAAACTGTTGTTTAACTTGGCACGAATCTAAAACCGACTCCGATATTTATAATAGACACTAAATTTCAATCTCTCGGCTGGGATCATACCACTTTTATTGTAATTTGGAGCAGTACCGGAAAGGATATGGATTCCAAATGAGAGGGGACAGATGGCAGAGATATATGGCTCGACTTTGTTCAAGAAAATATGGACGAGCATGCTTTGATGAAGCGATGAATTAAACTAACCTGTTAATTCATGCATGATTCGCAATTCATAATTGAAAAAATAAATTAAAGTAGGGTAAACTAATTACCTTTCATAACGTTGAAACGACAAATCAATGATCCAAAAGAAGAATTGCTTTCCCCAAGACTAAGACACTGTACAACCAAACAATGATATGTTGATAAGATTAAAAGCGAAGAAAAAAAATCGTGGTCGGCAGGATTCGAACCTGCGCGGGCAAAGCCCACATGATTTCTAGTCATGCCCGATAACCACTCCGGCACGACCACCGCTTTTGTTTTATTAGACAAAATTATCTTTAGATTATTTAAAACCTGTAGATAGATTACTAAAACCACTACAAGATCTATATGAATATAAAGTGTCCGTTTTAAGATTCGTGCCAAAAAGCTCATTCTACACGATCAAGTATTGCACTGAATTTGTACAACCGAAGTGAGATTTCCCTTTTTTTAGTAGTAGTGATACGAAAAAGCTCTCGGTAATCGGTATATCCCGTTGGCGGTAAAGTGTATTTTTTTTTTTTTTTGTCAATTTCCAACTAAAAAAACAGCTTAATTACTCTCACGTGTCATTTGTATTTCAAAAGAGTGGATCATTTTTCTTGTTTTGCAATCTTCAAAAGAGTATTTGCATGATGCTTGTTTGAGCAAAATAGTTTGATTGGGATAAAAATGCTTATTCTTGTTGGTCCCAAATACATATTCTTGTACTATAAGTCCATAATTTTGCTGGTATATATTTACGCAGTAAGAAAAAAGAAATGTGAATTTTTCTTATTGCAGAGGCAAAATGGGATATACATATTACATACACGCACCAATTGGATTCTTAATTACAATCAATCAAAACTAGCATCTTGAATATTTTTTTACTAATTAAACAATTATCCAATTAATATTAATTTTCTTTTCATGCATAAATGCGTGCTTCAAAATTGGTATCAATCACTCACAACTAACAAGTGACCAGAAGAAATATTACCTGCAAAAAAAAAAAAAATGTATGCCAAACTCATTAATTTACATTAGGGTTATAAATAGCACGCTATAACGCCGTTATAGCATTTTTGGACCATAAAAACTATGGAGCTATTGGCGTTATAGTACGCTATAGCGGCGCAATATGACAATAGTATCATTTTTTAGTTGTTCTGCTATGATATGATAAACACTATTTCAATTTTTAATTTACATCAAATGAAAGGAAAACAACTAATCATAGAAATTTGTGTTCAGGTTCTTTTGAGCATTATATTACCTTTTCAAAGGGAGGTTGTGATATTTTCTGTTTCTTGATAGCAAATTTCAGGCTCTTTACTTTGCAACAGCTTTGTGAACTGAAAAGAAAAAGAAAAAAAATCAAAGAAAATACTCATTTGAAAGAAAATATTTAAATAAAAAAACACAATAAAACACACAAAAATATTTCTTTTTGACCTGGGATGCTTTGAGATCAAGTTCTTCCCACTCAGAAGAAGGATTGGTACCTTCAACAATACCAGCACCGGCATAAACTCGTGTGCTATTGCCCTTTATTAATTGTGGTTATATAGTACAATCAATGACAAACATATATATATAATATATACACAATTGGAGATGAAGATAAATTGCTACTGAAAGAATACTGAAAAGAGAAGGGAGATATATTTTAATTACTTTGCCGATTAAAGCTGATCTGATACCGACAGCAAATTCACTTTCTGCTCCACCAAACCACCCGACAGGTCCCGCATACATTCCTCTATCAAACATTTCTACAAAATTTAAGGAGATCCAAGTCTTTTGATTTCTTTCTTATTCATGTTTGTATATTATATTTCTTGTATGTACTTCAGTCCTATTAAATTTGCATATAAATTAATCGTTCACAAAAAATATTATGTACCATTTTCTTCTATGAATCTTCGTGCCTCTTCTGTAGGCAATCCACCAACAGCTGGGCTAGGATGAAGAGTTTTTAAAACCTCAAACTGTTTAACAGTTAATTTAAAATGAAGGTGAAAACAGTACTAAACCAAGCCTAATTCTTTTTTATTTATTTATGTAGAGTGGCAATCAATCTAACATATCATACGTATGTATATACATATCAGCTAACATATTATATTTTGAAATCACCTCATGATCCTCTGTAGGTAGTTTGCCAGAAAGCTGTGCGCACAAGTGCTGTACTCGAGGAAGTTTTCTCAGTGCCTTTTTAGGCTCTACAACTACTTCATTACATATAGCCTGCACAAAATTCATGCTTCTTCTTTTTACCATATAAGGAATGTATATACAATTTCACAGATATATGGACTAAAATTAGCAAATAGATATAGCATCTCATATAAAAACATTTCTCAGCTTTGAAATAATATATGCTCTTTTCTTCCTCATGTAATTAATTAGCTAGGATACATAAAATAAACTTGAGCTTGTATGAGCATGGATTTTCAGGGGCATATATGTAATATTTGCAATCTTTGCAGGGGTAGGCTTGGAATTTTTCCTTTGAAGGGGCATGTATGTAAGTCAGAAAGAAAATCAGCATACCTCTAGCTTTCTTTGTATGTTCTCTCTCACTATTGTGAACTCAATATTATCTTTTGGACTGCAAATACGAAAACATTTACTAATCAATAACTTCATTTTCCGCGGTACATGTATAAAAGGCAAATTAAAACTAGAGACAGAAAGCAAACCTGAAGAGCAAATCTTGACCGATATGAAGGTCTTCAAATTTTGTGAAACCTCGAGGCCGCGTGCCTGCCAAAGCCTCACTTGCAATGTTTAAGTTCTTGCGGTGAAATAGTTGCTCTGGCTATTCAGAAACCGGACCTTTATTTAGTACATCACAGTACTTACTTTTCTTTTTCAAATTATTTATTTTGTTTTATTTACTTTTTTTAATTAATGTTCTCAAAATTGTTGAAATAGAGGAGCATACACTATTTCCGACAAAAGCGGATGCATTAGGTGGCTGGATGCAGAACTGATATGCATTTTGACCCTCCACCTGCCATATAATTAGCCTTAATTTACCAGTACCAGTATCATTAATGCAATGAAGAAAAAAAAATTATTTAGTAAATTAATCAAGTACCCTCAAACAGGCAAGTAATTCTATTGGATCAATGCATATGTCGGTGAGGTATCTGCTGCATCTTGCTAACACTACCTGAAGAATGGAGAATTAATTAATTTCCATTAAAAGTTTCTTAATCAAAGAAGCAAAGGATGATCAATTCAATTCAATTCACCTTAACTAGATCAGAATCGCCGCTTCTAATCATTTGAAGAGCTTTCTTTACAGAGTTATCCCAACACGGTTTCATCGGAACATGACTCAGACTAGCAATATTTGTTCCAAGGCTTGACTCCTTGTTAATTTTTGTCAAGTATGGACATATCTGCTTTAATTTTAAGATAGATGAGAAACCAATAAATTAAAGAAACCTTCAACTTCAAATTTCAAAATCGTTTAATTAGGAAGCATGGAGAAACCTGATGAAGTGTTGCTTGGAGTTGACGAATGGCTGTGTGCCAAGTGTACTGAAGAGAGTCATCCCATGCAATAGTCATCGCAAGAATTGAACCATCCTCTAGCTCATCAAACTCAACCTGTGCTTCATCACATCCATCGATCATGAATCATACCAATTTAGTATTTTGTTAATTGTGATCCAATTTTCAATAATTAATACTGATATTCCATGAGAATATTGATTGATTGATTGATTGATTGATTCAATACCTGAGGGACCATAAAGTAGAAAGAACCATAATCCTGCCATTCAGGGGAAACATTACTGCTCGCATCAAAGCGAATGGCGCCATATGCACGGATTAGTGGGCTCTCTCTTGACAGAAACCTTCATCCAAATTAATTAAAATCCAATTGTACTACTTTTGTGTAACCGGCATGAAACTAGACAGGGAAAAATTAAAGATGAGAAATAAATAGGTACCAGTACCTACCTCTTGATGGAGGTCCAGTGGTGACTGGAGAACGGGTCAGAGCCCCGGAAAAAAACAGCAGACCCAATTCCGGCAACGCTTACAGGATTATTACTTGGATCAAGATCAGTAATGCTACTGGTACTGATGGGGAAATCAATGGTGCTGGTGCTGGAGCGGGCTGAGAAGAAGCAGCGTGGGAACAAGGACTCGTGCTTCTGTGCATGTAGCCACTCGATCGCATCCCCCCTTTCCCTTATCGGCACCTGCTCTTTCTCATTTCATATTTCCAATATACATATATGTTAATTTAATTATATATATCCTCATAGTCAAACTAGCTCATTAGAAATTTCTGTAGTAGATAAGAAAGCAGCCAGGACAGGACAGCATTAATAAATTATTAATTATTTAATTTCAATGCAAATTTAGACTAATTAAACAAGAAATTGTAATAACCTGGAGCCGAATAATGCCGGAGGCGAAAAGAGGGGGTTGGGCCCGCAGAGCAGAGAGTGCCAAGATGAGTTGTGCTGGGGCCGAGTGCAGTGTAGGCACAGGGGGCAGCGTGTGCGTCTCAGAAATGCTGATGGGGAATTGAACCTCATCGCCGCAACAGTCGCATCCATTCATTGAGATTGAGACAGAGCACGCGAGCGGGAGCTGCCTAGCATTACTATGCCTGTATCTATATTCATTCATCCTTTGCTGCCACTGCCAGGCAACACCGGCCGACACTCGCCACTTTGGGTTTATAGCTACTGCTGCCATTGATGAGAAAGAGAGAGAGAGAAGCAGAGGAGATCTGGTTGGTCTTCTTATTGTCAAAAAGATAGTAGAGTAGAAGAGAAAGTGCAAGAGAGATAAGAGGCATTGCGTAGTAATTCAAGCTGTTGCAAGAGATAAGGGCAAAACTGTCATAAACGCTTTCAAATTTGAGTGGTGTAGTTAACACTTGGGAATTCTATCCTCTTAGGTAGCAGAAATTTTGCGTTTTAATCTGGACCGTCCAATCTGATTTTGCACGAATATTAAAGGCATTCCTTGCATTCCATCCGGTCCGGATCTAAACTCTAAAATTTAGTTCCTTTAGAGAATCCGAACTCCTCCAAATTTGTGTTCGGTAGGTAACAGTGGCACTGACAGTTCAGTTGCGTATTTTATTAGGTATTGACTATTGATTAAGACAAAAATATAAAGCACAATAAGAAATGGATAGAAAAATAAGATTAGGTACTAATTAAGACAAATGTTATTTAAAATAATAAGTTCGGTTGAACTGCATTTGAAGAAAAAAATTGTTATATTACAGCTTCATGATGCTTTCGTTCAAATGGGAAGGAAAAACCAACAAAAAAATTCATTTGTACATATTCAGAATTTTACATTTTTAGAAATATATAAAATATTTTGTCAGAAAGAAATATGATTTATTTTTAAGAATCGAATCAATGCTTCGATTATTTTAAGCATTCATACAGGTGCTCAATTGCCGCCACATAAAATCCGGAATTTAAAGGAACTGAAACATTTATTTGGTTTCTGTAAGCATTTATAATTAGGCATTGCCTCGAACCTGCCTTAGCTCAGCTTGTTAATTCTAAATCGAGTTACAGTCGAACGAACTGGATCTAGGACATCCGAACTAAAACCTAAACTTGAACTTGTGACTAGTCAATCCAAACTAGCTCATGAGCTGATGAGCTGGTTCGCTGAATTTGGCTAAATCTTATGTGAAGAAAAAAAAGATATATAAACTTTTTGGATCAAGTTGAACCGAGTTAGACAATATAAAATGCAAACATATTCATACGGATTCACAAATTGACACCTAGTTCGTGAGCTAGCAAACAAACTAGTCCTCAGCTTGAACTCGTTAATTTTGGACCGATCTAGCTCATTAACAACTCGGTTCAATAACGGACGAGCTGTTAGCAAGCGAGTCAAGTACGAGTCACGATTGAGTCACGAGCTACAATCTTTTTTGGCACCCCTAATCTAGTCAGTAATATTGATTTTGTGCAGTAATGATTGAAAACTTATAGAACATCTAAAACAACAAAAAAAAAAAAAAAATCATTTAGGTCATGTTTGATTGTGGACTAAAATTAAGGAGGCGTAAGTTGGTTATTCCAACTTAAGTCACTCTAAAATAATTATATTTGATTGATGCTTAAATTTATAGCTTGACTTAAACTATTCTTTGTTTGGTAGAAATATTCGGTCCACTTTTGTCATTTACATAATTAATTTGATATATTTCTAAATAAAAAAAATATTCGGTCCACTTTTGTCTTCTTTCCTGTAGAGTGAATATCCTTTCAGCTAATCGGACCAAGTACAATTCTGAGTTATGTTTCTAGATTGGTTTCAGATTGAAATCGACAACTCTGATCTTCCTATCCGTTGACTGTTAAAAGAATCTGATAGAAAGAAACTGATTTGGCTTGGGGGTGAATTTTTTGTTTATAGAAATTATTAGTAAATAATAAAGAGAAATAGAATGGGTTTTAGTATTTTGATGACATAGATAGATCCGGAAAAAAATTCGGATTCAAAGTGTTTTACTTTATTTCAGAAAAAAATAATTCAACAATCATTCTATTTCAGAAAAAAAAAATCAACTACTCTTTCTGTTTCAAAATATATTCCAGCTACAATTGTAGAAAAATTTATAGAAAAAAAACTTTAAATCTGAAAATTTGGTTCCAAATTTTGAGGTTATGTAAGATCTTTTACTCGGTTAAAACCTGTCTAAAAAAATATTTTCAGTAAAAATTAAAAGTTAAGTCAAGCAACTATTTAATATTTATAAAAAAAATTAAATTTCAAATATGTTACGTATTCTTACATGCACAAAAATTAGCTCTCATATTTTGATTTATAAATTTGAGACAGATATGTTAGACTTTGGATCATTAACGCCAACTCAACAATAAATAGATTTCATCAAATAAAGCCATCGGAAAAAAAATAAAGCTTTCTAAGTAATACAGAAATAAATTAGTTCCCTTTTCTGAAGTTAAAATTGATCGACGCGTTCGAAATAATTACAAAAAGCATGTAACTCTAATTTTTCTTCCATTTTGTTTTTGTTTTTGTAAAAAAGGCTAATTCCTATTTCATATCACTGAAATAAGATAATTACAAAAGCATGTGACTCTAATTTTTCTTCCAATAAAATTAAGTTTTTTGGTTTTAGTAAAATCTCATTTGATTTTGGTTTACATCCTGTTCTTTTGCGATTGATGATATATCATGCTAGATGTGAATTATTCTTCAGTGATATCGGGGACAAATTCAATTCTTCTCATTTTTAATTTATCACACTGACGAGCACTAATTTTTTACTTAATACTTGAGTTAACAGGGACAATTGAACAGAACAAAATCATAAATTTATCATAAGGAGGATTGAATTGAATTTTTTTTTTTACCAAATATATATATTAGAGAGAGATATTTATTGATTTAATTAAATAATACATAATGAACATACGACAATTTAGAAGTTTTCATTAAAAAATAAAATATACACATAAAATTTACAACTTTTTTAAAATTTGGAGGAACTTATCCATCATAAATAAGTTTTGTAACATATCAAATTAAAACAAATTAAAATTACAATCAATTTTTTTTTTTGATAGGTTTTGTTCTTGTATAGCAAAAAGATTTAAGATTCTAATTAATATGATAAACTAATCAAATAATAAATTTAGATTTTCTCCAATATCATATACCAAAAACCAAAAACAACAAAATATAATGATTTTTTTACTATTAATGTCGATTCATTAAATATAACTAAGACATCATATTAAAATATGCTTGATTGATACATTTTAAAGACCTCTTTCTCTTTAGCATGTTGAATGAACAAATACTTTGATATACTACACTACTCACACACATATAATGTTTAGAAAATGCATCCCGCATGAAAAAACAATACACATGCAATTAATTAAGACAAGCGTTATGAAAAATAATAACTTATGTTGCAACAAAATTAAAAAAAAATATTGAGAAAAATATTCAATTACAGTTCACCAATACTTTCGTTCAAATGAGTAGGAAAAAACAACAAAATAAAAATTTAATTTGACTATTTAATTTTTTTAATTATTTAGTTTTAACTGAACCGATCCAATGAGGACCGATTTAGTTCAATTGCGTATTTCGGCGATTTAAAGGTTTTTAGTAAACTGCAACCGTTAATTAATTAATCATCCATTAATTACAATTCTCATCACGTAACTAGAAGTTAATCATGTCGTTACAATTACCTTATGTCATCACAACTGCATAATATTCAGACTTGGATTTTATAGATCCTTAAAAAAGAAGATGTCTAAAATTAATTAAAGAATTATTAGAAAAATATAAATAAATTAGAATAAGAAATGTATAGGAAAAACAAAGCACCAAAAATTGAGATGTGTGATAAATGAAATATGAAAAATTGTACATATTAGTCAGAGTCAACCAATTATATTTTGTAAAAATCTTTTAGGTCCTGTAGGTTCAAATTGTGGATCATGGCAATACATTGCATAACACAATCTTAAACTCACAAAATTTTGGCAGAGGCCGTGTAGGTTCAAAAACATGGGGATCTTTTTCTTTGGTGGTTGTTGGCATTTATGGAAAAATAGAAACAGAATCATTTTTGATGGCAAAGGAGTTCATCCGATGGTTGTTGCAGATCAAGCTATGCAGGAAGTGAAGCTTTGGATGAAATACTGCTAATCAAGATATAGATGCGCTGTACTTTACCAATTTCATTGTATTGCTGTTATTTGTTGTATTGTTGTTATTTATCAATTTCATTGGACTATATGTACTGATGTAACTCTCTGATAGTCTCTATCAGATTTTTCAAAAAAAAAAAAAAAATCTTTTAGGTCCTGATTAGAATGACAGGAACTAATCGTGTCATTACAATTAATTTCTGGTACACAACAGCATAATATTCAGACTTGGATATTTTAGATCCTAAAAAAGAAGAAGTAAACAATAAGGTTAAAATTTAATTAAATAATTATTACAAAAATATAAACAAATAAATTAGAATAAGAAATGTATAGAAAAAACAAAGCACCAAATCTTTCGTATCAGTTGCATTATTTGACGTGGTAAAATTCTATAAAAGCAACGCTGGTAGAGTGGTAGTACATTGAAATCGATATTTTCGATAATTCAATCCATTATTTTTATCATCAATATGATTATTTTTATAATTAAATTAATTATTAAATTTCTTATAAAAATAATCATATATATCTTAAAATAAATACTATTTTTTTCTTAAGATAAAGAGGATGATAGAAACCATGAATTGAATTACCACGCTTTTAAAAATAAAAAAAAATCCTATAAAAACAGCGGCTTCACATGCATCATAGATAATAGATAGATGGTTTTTAATCGGAGAATTAAGATTTACCATGAGAGAACGGAGATGGCTTCTTCCAGGTCTGTACATGGTTGATAAATTTAACAAATCCTTGAAAGAGCTAGAGCGAGAGGAGAAGCGACAGTCTGGCAATGGCAGGCTCAGTCCACCAAAGCGAGACCATGAGGCAAGAACTTGCGGATCTGGATCCGGCTAGTGCTGTTTGGGTGTGAGTAGCCCAATCATATCCGTTGCAATCGCACCATGGATTCTCATTTTATCGGGTTTGGGATTATGATCCGATAGAGTTCCAACCATGTGAGAGGCTTGCCGTTGCCGGCCACAGCTATGCTTGTGTTTTCAGATGAAGTTGCATTTCAGTCAAATTATTCATATTCTCAATCTTTCCATTCTTTCTCCGTATGCTTTTATCATCGTTTTTGTGCTTTAGGCATAATTGACTTGGTGTTTTAATGTCGAATTAAGTGAATTTGCACGGTACCAGTAGTACCTGTCATCTGATACTGATACTGGTACTTGAGTCGCTGATATATTTCAACATATTGATTCCTTTATTCATGAAACACTAATTTTCCAAAATGAGTTAAAATTGAAAAAATAAAAATGTTGTTGGAGGAGTCTGTCAGACAACCACTGAGCCACCCCAGCAAACCGGAGCAAGCTGGGAACCATCTACAGCCACAGATACCCTCCCTGAGGAGAAATCAGAACCGTTAATCACGCTCTGGTCCAGTGGTCATATGTCATCAACCAGACTTCGGTGCCTGTCTTCTTTGCTCTCAAGGAAGCAGTAGTACGATCCTATAGAACAGATCCTGTTCAAGTAAGGTCGTGAGACAGCTGCTCTTCTCTCACTATATAACCGTTCATAAAGAAACTTTATTTACTCTCGTGGGATAAATTAATCTACAAAACCGGAACTGCGTAAGAAAGCGGCTAGAGATTATTTGGGACTTGTAGGTTTTGCTCTTCATTAAAGCCCATTATTAGGCCCGTATTCTTTGTGCGGCCCTCAATTGTGGAAAAAAGAAGAAGCCAAGACCCGTATTTGTCTTGTATATATTATTGTTGAGTTCTTCATTGTTTTCAAACTGAATATATACTTATTTTGAACTTTGGTAATAAATTCTAATTTTTAGAATTTTGGGTATCAATCGCTGTCCCGGCGATTCCCTAATCCTAAGAAGAAAGAAACAAAGAGGCGGCTAGGAATTTAACTTTGGTGCTTTATTATAACGATAGCTGAATTTAATAATAAAAAATATATATCAAGATATATTTTAGAGTGAGGTATAATTAAATAAATACATCATGAATAGAAAACAATCTATAAATTTTCATTAAAAATAGCAGATAAACATAAAATTCACAACTTCTTTCAACTATGAAGGAAATTAGTCACCACCGGGTTATTTTAAATCTGGGCTGCAAGTGAGCAAAAACAAATTACAATTACAAAGATAAAAAAAAAATTGAATAGGTTTTGTTTTATATAGCAAAATATTTAAGGTTCTAATTAATGTGATGAACTAAATTCATTTTTGTGGTCAGTTTTTGATTTTTTTCCCTTCAATTATTAGATTATATGCTCAAGTATTTATTTGACGTTGTATTATAATTTGTACTGTTTCAACAGATAATGTTGCTTTGGGATTATGTATTGCTTAATAACATTTCATTAAATAACAAGATTAAAAAGACTTAAAAAGGAGATGATGAAATGGTAAGAAATTTGTTAAGAACAACAAGAATTAGGCTCTGTTCGGCTCCGTATTGGGAATGGATATAGGAGTGGAATTGAAAATTTTTTGAATTGATTTTGTACTGTTTATGTGGGAAAAAAAAATTTAGTCTGAGTAAATTTTTTTTCCCCAAATGAACAGTAAAACCCGAACATGGTCTTAATCTAGATGCATAGGAAATTACTACTGAGCAACATACTAGAATATTTTAGAGTGAGGTTGTAGTACTTTGTAATGAATACATTGGTCCATGCTATGGATTTTTTTTTTGTTTGGTTTTGAATGTCAAAATAATCGATTTGAATTTCTCAACATGATCTTCATAAAATATACTAATAGACCAAATTTTACAAATTTTATATATATTTGTTTTGCTATTTTTTAAATAGGTCGAATATCATCTAATATAAATATTTTGGACCATTAAAAAAAGTGATTATTTATCTATCTAAAAACGAGTAAAACAAATATAAAAAATGAAATTTTGGTTTCCAAATACATTTTCACAGTGATTTTTTAATCCGTATGTTGCAAAGTACCACCCCCTCACTCAATATTTTATATATAGAATGCCGATATATACTATTTTCACTAATTACAATTTATTTATTTTTTCCAAAATAATTAGGCACACTGAAAAAGCGCAATTTTTGCAAGAGCTTCTATATCTCTTGACAAATAAAGACTAATTAATTGAGTCTTATAATTTACAGTATCATTATTATAACTACTAATACTTATATTTTATTTGTATTCTCTATTGTACAGGTCTCATGCCAGGAAATTTTTTACCGTTGGAAAATACGGTGACATTTTGAGGACAAAACATATCAACAGTAGAAATAAAGAGAATTCTATTTAGACATCCGTCTATTTAATAAGTTTAGATATTCAAACCGTCTAATCAGAATGCAAACTAGTGGTCTAATTTAAAAATTCATGAATCTCTTTTAATATTCGTGCACTTCCTGCTCAAGACCAGGTTGCCTCTAGAGAAATCCTCCGCTTGTAAAGATGCCGAAAATTAGTGAGCTTTTGCGTGCACATCCATTGCTGGCTTCCTGCTCAGACCAGATTGCCTGTAGAGAGTTCCACTATAGAGAACATGAAATTATGGGGCGCCACCATGTATAAAGAAGGTTCCAAGCGAATTTCAGTTGTTGTAAAGGTAGGTTTTCTTTTCAAAATGCTAATGTTTAAGACTTTTAAAGCCTCTCATGTGCCGATCAATATCATTTGCAAATAACCCATAATAATCTTGTTCTTTTAGTCATTATTGACACCCAAAGCACTAAACTGACATGAAGTTCTAAATCGAGAAAAATTTACCACACTGTTCGTGGAAATTTACTGACCAAATCTCAAATCTCAAACCCAAAAATATAAATGTTATTTATTTAATTATTAGTACGGTGAACTGAAGAAAAGGGTCATCTATAGTTGGGGGCAAATTTCACAATAGATAAGAAATGTCTTTTTACACTCTAATATAATGAGTATCAGCTGAAAATATCCCAAAATGGTTGTGGTATTTGCAACAAGAGAACCTATTCAAAATCAATTCTCTATTGAAATTATAAACCTTTCTCATTTTCCTTTTTTTTTGTAGTGGAAAGGTACGAGTCTGAGTACCAAGCATGCATTGCACCCAATTTTCTCGCACTCTAGCACATTGGGTCTGTATAAAGTACTAAGTGGGAAGTCTTACATATGTGACATGATAACAGATTACGTGGTACACTGTTTCTTTATTGAAGCCGGAAAGATACAAACTTTGCAAAAATATTGTATGCGAAACAAAAGACTTTAAAATTAGGAGCCATAAAGTCGTTAGCTTGAATATTGTATGCGAAACAAAAGACTTTAAAATTAGGAGCGTTTGTTGGTAATACCAATTTAATTAGCGTAATAAATTTAGAAGTCCAGCAACTACGTTATTTCTTTGTAATTTGTACTCTCCTCAAGTCACATCCAGTTGCTTTAAAAATCTACTCTGGGGTCCTCCTCCCCCTTGTACTTGATTTATGAAATTAATTAATTAGTGTGACGGATCCATTGCTGACAAGGAACAAACATCAAACAAATATCTCGGCTAATTAACAGGCTTTTTCCTTTCAGGCCCCAGCGAAGACCAAGACTTGAGGTCATCTTCCATGTTTAGCTTAGCATCTACGTATCATCTAGCATCCTAAATGTTGCTAGTGACTTGCAAACGGCCGGGCCGGTCCATAGTTTCCACAGTTCACAGTTTCTACGGGTCCACGGATTAACTCGGTTCAGATCCGACGGGTCCAATTTGGAGGGGTTGGTCCAAATCCGTGCTATGATTATGGTCCAAATTCACATGGTCTGGTCCGGTCCAAGTTCTGGTTTGGGTCTAGGTCTTTTTTTTAAAAAAACAAAGAAACAAAACAGTAGTAAATTGGATTGTTACTGGCCCGAACTACACTGTTTAGTTTCAATTCATCACTTTCGGTCTCTGTTTCTAGCTGAAATTGGACTGTGCAGGTTTAGTCGGGTCCGAGTTCGGTTCTTCACAGTTCGGTCAGGGATTAGTCTAGTCGGAGTCTATACATTTCCAGAGTTAGTCCGGTTCGGATTTGGGCAGGTATAGTGCAAAAAAAATTTGACCTAAATCATTGCTAGACCTGTCCCTTGATCCAGTTCGGTCCGGTCCGGTCCACAGTTTGTTCAGTCTGGTCCTGAACCGTTTGTTTTTTTTCAATATACTAAATGTACCTAACATTAATTGTTTGACGTGTCTATGCTATTTTATTTTTAGTAAGAAATAGGCACCCATTATTATTTAATATCCCTATTGTGTTGTGTCATCGACTATTTTTTTTTTTTTTTTGAAAGAATAGTGAGCGTCATGCTTTCAAGTTCCATTGATTTTGGACACAAGAAGTTTCCTTTTTAGTTACAACGTTCAAGAGAACTTGTTACATAGCTAGTGTAGCCTCATTTTAAGGAAAATATAAAGACTGAAAAAAGAAATTGCCGAAATTAAATTACATAAAGCAAAAGAAGTAATTAAAATTGTCTCTGTGTTTGTTTTCAAGTGTCATGTTCCTGTGTACTAGTTTTGAAAGTCTTGCTTGATTTCCATGATCAGTGCATAGGATGTTTTGATCTCATCACGGAAAATTCTCCTACATCTTTCTCTCTCCACACTATGAAGCACACTGTTGTCTGCATTCTTATGACCGTTCTGTGGTTGGATTATGTTATTGCCTCTTTAAAGCTTCCATTTGCGAAATAGTGACACTAAGGTAGTCCCCTTCTCACAATGTAGGCTGTGATTCTTTTTGTGTATGGGCAATGGCCCAATAAATGCTGGACCTATTTCTATGCATTAATTCTTTCGCCCTTTTGCAGCGGTGAGATATGTTAGTGAGCGGCTATTTTTTCTTTTTGAACTTCTATCAAGACAATCATTCATCTCCTTTGATCGTCATTAGAGACGTAAACAAAAATAGACAAACTCACTAGTGTTTGGTCTTTAGGCAAATATGAAATGGAGACAAGCATATATAAAATATATATGAAATAAAGTATATCATGGCAGAAGAATCTAGAACTTGAAGACTCAGTGCTTGGTCTTTAAGCTGTACACGGACAAAACATGTTTAATTTATTATAATATGACTTAGAATTAAAATAAACATTAGTTAGAACTGATCCTGGGAAGGGTTATTAATTATTGGTTAGTTAATCTGTCATTTTCACTGACGATATATATATATAGAGAGAGATGGGCTACGGTGAGTTGTGAAATAAAGCGACTATTTTACTTCACGCTCATATTTTGAGATTTTAAAGTTCAAAACGTCGATCCGAACCGTTCATCTTGTTCTCCATATTGAAATGTGCTTGGAACCCAAATTTTACATTTTTTGGAATTTTTTTACTATTTATTAAGTAATTTTGAAAGTCGCTGATCTGATGGTTCAGAAAATTTTACTGTTTTTTACTGTTCACAGCAAAACAGCAATTTTCAAAAATGCTTAATAAATAGTAAAAAAATTCCAAAAAATGTAAAATTTGGTCTCCAAGCACATTTCAATATGGATTAAACATCTAACGGTTCGTATCAGTCGTTTGGACTTTCAAAAAAAAAATACAGCATGAAATAGAAACACGTTTTACTTCGCAACTCACCATAGCCCATCTCTCTCTCTCTCTCTCTATAGGCGTATCATTTAGATAAAAAATATTACAATTGGAACCTACTTGTCAATATATATATATAGCTTAATTAGACTTGGAAGCTTGTAGTTTTGGAGCTATCCGTCTATTAGCTATCCTCTTTAATTGTGGGTAACATAAAAAAATCCAAGAGATATTTTCTTGTCTCAGTATGAACGCTTTAATACAAAAAAAGATCCGGATTCCCTAAAATAACTCAAGTTTTCAGTTTAGATCTGAACTGTCCTAATTTTTGGAGCCAGATCCTGATCAAATTTACAGAGCTTTGTTGTAGAATCAGTTTAATTTGAGTGCTATTCATTGCCACAATATATTTTTTTAAGATAATTGATTTCTTTAAAACTAAAACCAGCACAATATGTGAAGTGCTCTAATTAAGCTTAGACATACGATAGAACAAACAACAATTAAAGTTCAATGAGGGTTACATATAAATAAATCAGAGAGGGAGAAGTTCCAACTTCCAACAGAGTACGTTTATGACAATTTCAACTCCAAATGCTAAACATCATTGTGGTACATTATTCAGAAGCAAATATATAGAGCACAAATTAACTTGGATACAAGAGCAAACCAAACAAAATGAAAACAGAAAAAGAAAACAAAAATGAATCGAAACTAACATGCGAATTAATTTTTTGGCATGTAATATCCATAGATAGTGTAGAATGTCTGAAGTGCAGAAAGAATTAGCAGGGTCACACCTGCGACAACCGAGATACCCGCCCATGGGCTACTGAAATAGTTCTGTCGCAAGCTTGCCCATCTACGGTGGCAACGTGAGTTGTAGTATTTCTGCACATCCTTATACAAGCGGGAGAAACGATTTGCATTGTCATCGATAAAACAAAAGTTACCAATATCGTTGAAGAAAGTGGCGGCACTCTTATGGCTGGTCAGTGTATTATAGATAACGCCACATTTCTGAAGTAACTTCACATCTTTCTCTGAATCGATGAGTGCATCCATCAGTTTCATGTAGCAGCTAAAAGTTCGCATGCTGGGTAAGATGCAGTTCTCAAAGGCAATGAGATTTCTTAATAAGGTTATCTGCCTTGAGTCAATCTTCAGGCGTGGCATCCGCATGATGCCATTGGAAAAAATAACATCCAAATGACTTTGATCTTTAAATTTCTCAAATTCTATACCTGCCATCTGTTGAAGTTCAGTTGCATTCGCTATGACCATAAGTGCATTATTTGAGTGGTTGGTTTTAGAAGAGTTAGAACGATATTCTTTCTGCTCAGAAAGATCTCTTTCTGTTTCAGAATGATATCCTTCAAAGGAAGCTAGGTCCATATACATCTCAGGTGACAAGGAGCATCTCCAATAAAGATCGAGCAAATGAGCTGCATCGCTAGACATGGCATAATGATTGATTCTCCATGGCATATCCAGGCATATAAATGGTTCAAGGACAGTATTAAAGCCGGGTAATTTTTTGTCCTTCAAACCCATTAAAAACCATTCATAGACCTCCTTGATAAAAAACAGGGGAATTTGATTATCCAGAAGAAGCAAGTCAGATCTTACCTCTTTTATGTGCACATCTAGGAAAGACATGCTCTCCTGTAGCTGTTCAGAGAAAGTGAAAATTGTTCGGATAATAAAGCAACTGTCAAGAAATAGCATCTTAACAAAATTTTCGGGAGTATGGTCAAACTCTTGTTTATAGTAAGCATGAGCTCTCTCTCCGGAATCCTTAAATCGTGAAAGATACACATCATTGATGCCCAGTTGCCCTGGAGTAAATGGCTCGACGGGCACATTATAGATGGATCGGCGGCGGCGTGCAATCCCTGCTTCCGAAGGTCTGGGATGGTTTGTCAGCATCTTCATAATTTCTTGTATGCACCCGATTTTTAAATCTTCCATACGTTTGAGTTTTGCTCGTCCATGATAGTACGGGCCAATAGAAACTAATTTGGGTGCAAAATTAGATTCTTTACCAAATCTGATGTGCGCCGGGACACGGAAAATAGAATTCTTCGGCCATTGGGTTCTTTCCCCGCTCTCTGTAGACTCTGCATCGATCACTTCATTCTCCAGCTCCTCGGCATCTGATATACTGTGCCTGCTCTCCATGTACTCTGCTGCTGCGGCTGATGTCCCTTTGATCAACGGGTGGATTTTGGACTGAAATTAAAGTGGATATGATAAAGGGTATATTGTCAGTATGTTTCGTGTTTTTGTTTATTTTGTAGTTTGATAATCATACGGTTGGGTGTAGGAGGGTTTATATAGTTCTCATCAGTTGCGTGAAATGTCTATCCTTCTACAGTCCTACATAATCATGTTGAAATTATTAACAGCACCAAAATTTTAATTAAGGAAGAAGGCCCAAAATATTCTATAAAATTCAAGAATCTTCTTTGACCAACTTATATGGTCTGGTGATAAAATGAATGTGCTAGAAATTACTTGTATAGTCTTAGAAGCCTCTATATAACATTGTATCATGTATTTTCTAGAATAGTCGTAAATTATTGATGTAGTTGTGTTGTAATAGGAATAGTTGTTGTAATCAAGTTTATTAATATAACCTTGGTAGCACCTACTAAGTTTAAAAAAAAAAAAAAATCCTCAAGTCACAAGCAGACAATACAATAATCTCCTCTCCAAATTTCAGATTCTCTTTACCAAAAGAATTCACACTTAGCGTGATTAGGATATCCAATTTCTCTAGTAAGTATCGTGTATCATGGCATCTTAAACCCATGAAATCTCAAAAGAATTCACACTTAGCCTGATTAGGATATCCAATTTCTCTAGCAAGTATCGTGTATATCATGGCATCTTAAACCCATGAAATCTCAAAAGAATTCACACTTAGCCTGATTAGGATATCCAATTTCTCTAGTAAGTATCGTGTATCATGGCATCTTAAACCCATGAAATCTCAAAAGAATTCACACCTAGCCTGATTAGGATATCCAATTTCTCTAGTAAGTATCGTGTATCATGGCATCTTAAATCCAAACTTGCATTAGTTAAAAAATTTACTAAAAACATGAGACCCTGGCCCTAGTATATAGTTCATGAAAGGTCCTGAATCCCAGAATGACAAGGTGCTCGATGCTATATGCTTTCTCGGTGTAATTAACGGCGGAGCTTGTGCTCGCCGAAAGTTAGAAATCTCCACAATCAATAAATTTCACTGATGATCGATTCAAGAAAACAGTAAGTCTTTGAGGGTGAACCGAAAGTAAAAAAAGAATACATAAGTTCTCTCTCTTCCTCACCGTAAAGAGGTGGGGAGCACATAAAAACACATAAAAGGGGTTCCAAAGACTTAGGCAACTTTTTGTCACCTAACAATTACTTAAAGAGAATTCCTAAATATTTTGGCTGCGATCATACTTGCTTTCAATTATAATCAATTTATTTAGCACTTCGTTTTTTAATTGGTGTTTAAAGATTTCTAATCCTTATTTAGTAGCCATCTACTTTTGTGGTATGACACACCCTATCTAAGAGGAGGTCCGGTTAAGGCAATTCCTACTATATGCAAAGAGTTCCTTAATTAGCGCAGAGGTTTATAAACTATATAGTTACATCCATCCCTTATAATTCCCAGTTTCATTGGGTGTTTGCAAAGTAAGGCAAGTAATTTATGAGTATTTTTGATATATGGAATTGTACTTTATTTATACTCTTTATGCCTTTAAATTTGTTAGCTTTAATACTCAAAGAAAGGTTAGTTGCAAGCGCATAACTTATCAATGTACTATCTAGATGCCGAGCCACAGAGAGTATGGTTAAAAACTAATTTCCGACTTTATCAATTAATTCCATAAAATAAAAGAAGATAAAGTAAATTGGGGGGGGGGTATGCTAATAATCCTAAATTTGGGTTTAATACCCGAGAAAAGAGGAGTTTTAAACAATAAATATAAATAAAATAAATAAAAGAAAGATTAGTTTGCTTTCAAGATTGAGGAGATCTAGGGGGCATTCGGTCTACAATCCCTTGCTAATTCTATCTACTCGGTTTGTTTGAATTCATGTTTGATTTTGACGAGGTTTTTAACCTAATATGTTAGAAAGTGTCACTTTCGTGAATTAATAACGTGCCTAGGTAATTTGGACTTTACGGTTAGGTCCTTCACCCTAACTACCTATACCATAAGTTATTGTTAGTCTCTCTTATCCTCGAGTATCGGCATTTCACGATTAAGTCCTTCATACCAATATCCAATTCTATTTGAGATGTCATAATTAGAGGTTGACTTCACGGTTAGATCCTTCACCAAGTCCCTAACCTTAATTTCTATAGTTCCGGCTTAGATTACAAATTGGTTAGATCCTAATCCAAACCTAGGATATTTGTGTTCATAATTTGGTACTCTCCTATACCCATCCTAACTACTTTGGTTCTTTCGAATCCAAAGCAAGACTTGTCCAATTCAAGTACTAAATTATGTAATTAATACAAATGATAAATCACAGAAATTAACAATCAAATCAACCAATCATAATAACAACAATATAACCGAATAAGATATAATTAAATAAGTTCATGCATTGACCTAAACCCCTAGAGAGAGAACTACACTCTCTTAGAGAGATCCATTATAAAAGTTGGCAAAAATAAGAAGAAATGAAATAAAGAAATAGTTACACCCTTTCTTAGATCAAAAACCTCAATCTTGCCGACTTTTTGCTCGAATCTTCTTCTTCTCCTTCCTTGAAAAGCTTTCGGGACTTCGAGAATTATTGCAAATTTTCCGTTGTATTCAATGGAAATAGACATGCACCAAGAGATGATGAGAGAGATGCCTTGAATGAGAATGAACCCCTTCTTTTATAGCTGAAAACCATGCCCAATTTAGAGGCTAAAATGTGGAGTTAGTAGATGCTATCTTTACATGTTTCCCAGACTGTCATGTCTAATTTTAGCTCTTGAAACGCGTCCTGGATGCACCAAAAATAGAAAACATGTTGAAAACACATTTTTCTGGCTGTCTGCAGGTCCAGTGAATCCGCACTGGGTGGTCGATGCGGGTGGCCTGGCCGCACTGGCTCCAAGTTTCCTTATTTGGATTTCTAAATTTCTGCGTATTTCTCTGAGTGCGTCCGCACTGGATCCTAGTGTGTTTGCACTAGCCTCGGACTTTTATCTTTCCTTGAAGATTCTGAAACTTGCAAAAATTGGCTAAGTAGTGAGTGCGTCCGCACTAGCTGGTGAGTGCGGACGCATTAGACTTGGACTTTTTCTGTGAAGTGCTGAGATGTTGAAAATTCATCTAAGTACTGAGTGCGTCCGCACTGGGAGTATTTTCTTCATTTTTCATCATTTCCTGCAATCGAAAGCCGAGCAAATGCAGTAACTTAATTCTAGGTGTATTCTATTCACTTTATATTCAAAATACAAGATATTTGACGTTATTTCATGATAAAAACTAGATCGAACGTGTATATAATTTATGCCTATTAGTAATACGACATTTATCGGTAGATTTCAAAATAGGGGCGGAAATAGATATAGGGGAAGAGGTACTAGGCGTCAAATTTTTTTTTTTTAATAAATTTTAATTTTTGCAAAACAAATTAATATCTTTAGTCTTCTTCATGAAATAAAATAAAATAATACTTATTATCTAGCGTTTTCATATTTTATTTTCTAGTTTTGCCCCTAGTTACAAACTTGCTAGCTTATAAAAGCACTTACTTTTTGATCTCAAATACCTTGCTAAGCCTTTTAATTGTGTCAAAAGTGATTTAATCTTATATCAAGAATTACCTTTTGATTTAGTGACAAAGACAATATCATCTGTGTGTATGAGAGATTGTAGATTTGAAATTAGGAAGAGACAACTTTTATGAATATTAAATAATTAGGTGACTTGACGTACATACTTCTAACCTTTACTAAAAAAGTAACGTGACTATAGTCATCCTATCCAAAATTTATAATTTTCAAAACAACATGTCTATGGATATAATTAAGAATATAGAATAATTTATTATTTTGTAATATGAAAATGTCAATATTAAAAAAAAAACTCGCAATTTCTACAAATAAAATGGATTACGTGTACACACTATATCATTCTAAAAATTAATTCGAAAGTTTTTCAGAAAATCGATGTTGAAAAATAATAATTATAATAACAATAATACCAACGGATGCTATGGAAATTGAAGATATCAAAGAAGGTGTATATACTTGGCTCGTCATAAATGACCGCATACTCACACAGAGGGTCATGTAGCACAGGGTTGTCCTTTTGTCACAATTCCGACCAGAGGATAGGGACCACCTCTTGTGGTTCTGCCAATTCTCTCTCAGTTTTGGAGGGGGGTGACATGAACGTCTCACTAGCAATGAGAACACGGGCAATTACAGATGCCAGGTGGGTGCTAAGAGAGGTCTCTCCAACAACAGTTCAGTTAAGAGACACGGTATGGGTAGGTACGAGACTACGAGTAGTGGGTATGGATGGATTCGGAATTTCTGTCAGGGTAGGGAATGCATTAATCAGATTCAAATAGCTAATTAGGTTTAAACTCATTAACTTATTGGTTACGCAATCTCTATAACTATATTTATTATTATAAAATATGTTATAATCATAAAATTAATTGACACAGCATTGAGATGGTTTTAGTAATCTAATTAAAAATTTATTTTGCACAATTTAAAGTGGGACTGTTTTTAGCCAATTAGTAAACTGAAGTCAAAATTTAGATGGAAATTTAACCGAAATATAAGTGTTAAATCATAAAAGGTACAGAAAGTTCGGCCAACTCATTTCTAAATTGTAATAATATGTCCCCCGTCTATCTTAATTTTCTGTTCTCTTATTCGCTTTCATTCTATTTACGAAATAGAGTATCACATATTCGAAAAAAACGAAATACATAGAATCGATCAAAAGTCAGAATGAATCGATTCAAGAATCGGACTAACTTGATCAAGAGGTAGGCACTACATCGGATCAGGAGTAGGTACATTAAACAATTAATATTGAATCGAAATAAAAAATCAAATCCAGTAATAAAGACTTGCCTAGTCCAATTTGTACATGGATCAACCAATGGTAGCGAGTTGTTGGATTTTGTGGCACGAGAGGAATTGATAGATTTTCTCCGACGAAAGCACGACCTTACCTATTTTGATACAGGACACTGTCATTTAATTGAAATACAACAGTGGATGGTGAACTGCTAGGACTAGTTTGTGTGAGGGATATATAGGAAATGTCTTAATTAAAATGGCTTGTAAGTTGTAATTAGGGTATTGTTTTTGCAAATTTCATATTTTAGGAGTGTTGTAAATAACTATATATGTAACTATTTTTCTTATTTATAATACAAACGTTATAGTCTTTAACCTTCAACAAAAATTAAATAATAATAATAATAATAATAATAATAATAATAATAATAATAATAATAAAAATATATATTATTAAAATACTTGTTACGATGATTACACGTAACTCACGCTTTTCTTTATCATGTGAAACCATAAAGTCGTTAGCATATTGTATGCGAAACAAAAGACTTTAAAATTAGGAGCGTTTGTATTGGTAATACCAATTTAGCGTAATAAATTTAAGAAGTCCAGCAACTACGTTATTTCTTTGTAATTTGTCCTCTCCTCAAGTCACATCCAGTTGCTTTAAAAATCTATTCTGGGGTCTCCTCCCCCTTGTACTTGATTTATGAAAGAAATTAATTAATATGACGAATCCATTGCTGACAGGGAACAAATTAACATCAAACAAATATCTCGGCTAATTAACAGGCTTTTTCCTTTCAGGCCCCAATGAAGATCAAGACTTTTTTTTTTTTTGAAAACTTGGTAGTAGCTACTGATGGGGAATCAAATTCTCGATCTTTGAGTACAACAACTCTAGGACAATTTTTTAGCCAATTGTGCCACCTCCCCTTTCAGTGAAGACCAAGACTTGAGGTCATCTTCCATGTTTAGCTTAGCATCTACATACCATCTAGCATCCCAAATGTTCCTAGTGACTTGTAAACGAGCTGGACTGGTCAATAGTTTCCACAGTTTACAGTTTCGACAGGTCCACGGGTTGGCTTGGTTCGGATCTGACGGGTCCAAGTTGGAGGGGTTGGTCCAAATCCGTGCTAGGATTATGGTCCAAATTCACACGGTCTGGTCCGGTCCAAGTTTCGGTCTGGGTCTAGGTCTCTTTTTTTATTTTAAAAAAAAGTAGTAAATTGGATTGTTACTGGCCGAAACTAGACTATTTAGTTTCAATTCATCAGTTTCGGTCTCTGTTTCTGGCCGAAACTAGGACTGTGGAGGTTTAGTCTGGTCAGAGTCCGGTTCTTCACGGTTCGGTCAGGGATTAGTCCGGTCCGAGTCTATACGGTTCCACGGGTTAGTCCGGTTTGGGTTAGGGCGGGTGGTGAAAAAAAATCAACCCACATCATTGCCCCATCCCTTGACCCAGTTTGGTCCAGTTCGGTCCACGGTTTGTTCAGTCCGGTCTTGAACCGTTCGGTTTTTTTCAATATACTAAATGTACCTAACATTAATTGTTTGACGTGTCTATGGTATTTTATTTTTAGTAAAAAGTAGGTACCCATTATTATATAATATCCCTATTGTGTTATGTCATCGACTATTTTTTTTTTTTTTTTGAAAGATTAGTGAGGATCATGCTTTCAAGTTCCATTAATTTTGAACACAATTAATAAGTTTCTTTTTTTAGTTACAATGTTCAAGAGAACTTATTACATAGCTAGTGTAGCCTCATTTTAAGGAAAATATAAAGACTTAAAAAAGAAATTGCCGAAATTAAATTACATAAAGCAAAAGAAGTAATTTACATTGTGTGTCAGTGTTATTTTTCAAGTGTCGTGTTCCTCTGTATTAGTTCTGAAAGTCTTGCTTGATTTCCATGAGCAGTGCATAGGATGTTTTGATCTCATCACGGAAAATTCTCCTACATCTTTCTCTCTCCACACTATGAAGCACACTGTTGTCTGCATTCTTATGACGTTCTGTGGTTGGATTATGTTATTGCCTCTTTAAAGCTTCCATTTGCGAAATAGTGACACTAAGGTAGTCCCCTTCTCACAATGTAGGCTGTGATTCTTTTTGTGTATGGGCAATGGCCCAATAAATGCTGGACCTATTTCTAAGCATTAATTCTTTCGCCCTTTTGCAGAGGGGAGATAATGTTAGTGAGCGGCTATTTTTTCTTTTTGAACTTTTATCAAGACAATCATTCATCTCCTTTGATCGTCATTAGAGACGTAAACAAAAATAGACAAACTCACTAGTGTTTGGTCTTTAAGCAAATATGAAATGGAGACAAGCATATATAAAATATATATGAAATAAAGTATATCATGGCAGAAGAACCTAGAACTTGAAGACTCAGTGCTTGGTCTTTAAGCTGTACACGGACAAACATGTTTAATTTATTATAATATGACTTAGAATTAAAATAAAAAATTAGTTAGAACTGATCCTGGGAAGGGTTATTAATTATTGGTTAGTTAATCTGTCATTTTCACTGACGATATATATGGGAGCATCATTTAGATAAAAAAATATTACAATTGGAACCTACTTGTCAATATATATATAGCTTAATTAGACTTTGAAGCTTGTAGTTTTGGAGTTATCCATCTTTTCACTACAACAGATCTGACTTTCTGCGACCGGTTTTCCCAGTCGCAAAAAATTCAGGCGCTGGTCGCTGAAAGTATTGTCGCAGATACTTAACCGATGACGTCATCCAGTCGCTGATACTTTTTTTGCGACTAATTTTTTTTTGTCGCTGTTTTTTTTTTGCTGATGTCACGAAGAGGTATCTGCGACCACAATTAACGGTCGCTGATACTATTATGTCTATTTTTTTTTGTTATTTGCTTTTCTGTCAATTTTTTAGGTTTTTTTCATTTTACTTTTCTCAAAACATACACAATAGATCGATTCAATTATAACATCAAATATCATACAAAATTACAATTTGATTTGAGATACAACAATAACAATATCAACACAACAATTCTAATTTTGCCATAGTATCAATTATGATTTCCTCAAAATTCTCAAGTCATGAAATAAAAAAAAAAACGGCACATATTCCTCAAAATTCTCAATTCTAATTTTTTCAAATTAAGCTAACCAATTGTTATTTTGCATAAGCCAGTGGTCGCCTGACAAATGAAATTTCTTTGTTTTTTTTTTAGAAATTGAGATTATATGACTGGCATCAGTCCGGGTCGCAGAAATTACATTCTGTTGTAGTGGTTACGTATCCTCTTTAATTGTGGGGAACATAAAAAAATCCAAGAGATATTTTCTTCTCCCAGTATGAACGCTTTAATACAAAAAAAAGGTCCGGATTCCCTAAAATAACTCAATATTTTAGTTTAGATCTGAACTGTTGGAGCCAGATCCTGATCAAATTTACAGAGCTTTGTTATAGAATCAGTTTAATTTGAGTGCTATTCATTGGCACAAATTTGTTTAAGATAATTGATTTCTTTAAAACTAAAACCAGCACAATATGTAAAGTGCTCTAATTAAGCTTAGATATATGATAGAACAAGACAATAAAGTACCTTTCGGCGCGGAGTGTCTCTCAAGTCTAAAGCACCAATCTAAAGCTTAGATTTAATTATAGATAAGAGTAAATTAAATAATATCAGAAATTGGATTTATTGGAGAAACAGTATTAATTAGTACGTACGTGCTAATAATAAAAGTTCAAAATTAAGAAGGAAAGATCGATACATAATTAATAGTTGAAGACTTGTTTGTTAGGTGATCAAATAATATTGTACAACGAGAGCAAAGGTAAAAAACCACACTCATATATATAAGGTCTCATATAGGCACATAAAAATGACAAATGAATTACATAGAAAAAAATGTACATGCACCACACATAATGACGCAACATAGTGAATGACATATTGATACAAGAAACAATATACATTTTATATTAAGTTAACACAATCAACACTTCGAATTGTTAGAATTTAAATAATAATAAAGGAATAAAATATACCAAATGAATAACTTTTATACAGCTTTCTCATATCTCAGTTTAGCCCCATCGGCAATTAAGTACCTAAACAATCATGATAAAATCCTTATGTACAATTTTTATACGACAACTATACTAATCCATAAGAAGCCTGTTCTGCTAGTAACAAAGTACTGATTGACAGTTTGCTAACAAGTTTTCCTCAAAAAAAAAAAAAAAACAAACTTTGCATATAACCAGGTCATTTTAATAAATGCATACTAATTAGTATTTGTATCTTCTTATGTAGTTATTCTCACCTTATATCTTAACCTTGAAGTTTGAGCTGCTAATTAACTGCGTCCATCTGCTGGCATATACTTTCCTCTGAGCTCACATACAAACGAATCTAGTTTTCAATATTAGAAGAAAAGGTAATTGTTAGAAAACTAGAAAAAAGACTTCTTTGGCTATCATAATGCACTACAACTGTACAAGCAACAAAATAAGGAAATAATGACAATTGACAAATTAACAAAGAAGATATTAAATTATGCAGTAAAGAATTATGTTTGCCTAGTGGATATGCCCAGTGCCAGAACATATGAAATCGGACAGTAAAGCCCATTTTCAATTTGATCTGTTTCAAACAGAAATGATTGAAGTGCCTTGAATAGGCTGAACTTTCAAGTACTTGTATTGGAAGTGTCATCATTAAGCTACACTGGAATATTTAAAGTATTACCTGAAGGCGATGGAAGAAGATATCTACTTTTCTTATGTTTCTCAGTTTCTTACATTCTTCAATTATTTCAGTACATTTGCTTGTTGGTAGTGATCGAATGTGAGGGAAATTCATCCTCAGTTCCTTGAGGGAAGGGAGAAGGTCAAAAGGAAATGACTGAAGATTTTTACAGCCCTTGATATCGACCAAGTCGAGCGAGGTAAGGAGCTGCAGAGAAACTTCGTGCTCTCCAGTAAAAGCAGAATTTTCCAATTCAAAAGTTTGAAGGGAAGTGAGCTGCTTGCAGATAGACAAGGTTAAAAGGGCAAGAGAGTCGCCTTCTATTATTTCTAGAGACAAGGAGAAGTCTGGATCAGTCCTCTCTATTTCCTTTGATGCAGTCTCCCAAGCTGCAATGAAACCAGGGCACTCGTGAAAATACAATCTTTCCAGGTTCACCCAGGACTTTATACCTTTTATTGAACTCAGTGTTTTACAAGATAAAATACTGAGGGTCTTCAAAGAAACCAAATGCTCGCCGAATGTAATGGAAGTGAGTGATTGGCAGTTCCTTATAATCAAATTCTCTAATGCCACAAAAGAATGCATGTCCAAAGATTTTAAACCGGAGATGTAGGATATTTTTAGAGAACGCACAGAGCTAAGCTCATGGAAAGCCAATAATTCACCCGCCTTATGGCTCGAACATTTATCCAGCTCCAAATTGAACTCTTGTCTTTTCCCCAGGTAAAACATTGATTGTATAAATCCAGTTCTTTCAATTGATATAAAAGAATATAGTGGAAGAGGTATTGGTAGTTGAAAAATTAGTGGACAATTAAAAATTTTGAGACTAGCAAGAAAAGGAAACCTCTTCAATACCTCAGATGTAACACATCCTGAGAGAGGAAGATCCACTAATTTACAGCAACGTTCAATTGTGAGGTTTTGAAGTTTTTTGAAGCAAAGAAATTGTTGAAGTTGATCACTCCATATCCACTTTTCGAGGTATGGCATATCTGTGATCTCCAACTTCTCCAAAGATGGAAATTTTATGCTTTGATGAGTACCATAGCACTGAGGTCCAATTTCCCGCACAGGCAATCCAGATAACTTTAAATGCTTGAGAAACTCTAACTCCCCTATAGGTGGAAGCCGCTCCCAAGCTCTACAATCCTTAAGAGTTAGATACTCAAGAAAAATGAGAGAGGGCTCCAACCACGTGGGAGAAACTGTGCCACCATATCCAACTATATGAAGCAATTTGAGGTTGGTGTTTGGTTTAAGGCCCTCCAGGACACTTTCGTTCTCTTGTTTACCTTGATTCCATTTTAAATATAAGGCATCAAGCTTCTCTTTCTCTGCTAGTCTAGACTTGCTTGCCTCACTCTTAGATTTTACGTTCTCAAGATTTGAGATATGGAGAAATCCTCCAATCTCCTTAAGAAAACCTAATTGTTCTATCTCAAAGCCTCTCTTTTGTTGAACATGAAAATGATTCAACTCTTGCAGAGATGTTAGTTTCCCTACACCCCTTATCTTAGAGTGCAAGTTCCCTTGCACAATAAAATGCCGCAAGCTAACAAGGTCACTAAAATTATTTGGCAAATCCAGTTCGGGTAACCACCCATCTTCAATTTCAATTTCAAACACTTGTAGGTGATATAGCTTACATATTTCTATTGGAAGATTATTGTAAGTCATGTTTAAACTTAATTTTAGATACCTGAGGCTAACACAATTTCGAAAATTGAAATTAGGTGGTTGTACCAAAGAACATAGGTTTAATCTCATTGCACGGAGAAATTTTGTTTCTTTTAGTAGGTTTGAAATACTTCGAAAAATACCTGAAGGCAACTCTTTCCAATTAACTAATAGTATCGTGCTTAGGTTTTCTCCTTCCAAACACTCCAATTCGCTAACTATTGCTTCCTCAAGTTTGACTTCTTCTGTTGTCCAACTATGGAAAATCGGCGTATGTTTAAAAAATGACAAATGACGTATGGTCGGAATTTGTCTAGGTGGGTTACCATTAATGCTTAAACATTCATTGAAGGAAACCTTACATGACAAATCATGAATCAAGTCATGAAATGTATAATTCACTAAACCATTGCTTGATTGTTTGGTTTGGTAAAAACCACGGTTGAACAGATCATTGAAGTAGGCACTCCCAATATCCTTCATCCTTTTGCCTTTAGATTTTACATCGAGCAAACCTTGAGCCATCCATAGATATACCAACTCCATACATGTAAAAGTATGATCCTCAGGAAACATAGCACAATATGAGAAACACCTTTGAAGATGAAAGGGCATATGCTCATAACTTAATTGGAGTGCTGGCATAATATCATTTGGACTGCTTTGAGATTTCCACTCTTCACTATCCCTGATTTTCATCCAATATCTCTCATCAAGCTTTTCTTTTAATAGAGCACTTATAGTTTTTGCTGCTAGTGGGTTACCTTTCAACTTATTGGCAATTTGTTGTCCGATATTTCTTAACCTCCAATTTCCTCCATAGTTTGAATCATTGAATATACAAGTACTAAAGAATGATAAAAATGCATCCTCTTCTAGACCATGCAAATAAATATCTCTTGCATCGATTAATTTGGCAACAGATTGGTTTCTAGTCGTCACTAAGATTATGCTCCCTTTCACCATGCAATTATTTAATGGAGCTACCATTGAATCCCATTGGCTCTTATCTTCATCTTCCCACATGTCATCCAAAATAAGTAGGAACCTCTTAGACTCCAATTTTTCCTTGAGTTTCTTTTGGAGCTCATTGAGGTTAGTAAGTTCTTCACATCTGTTGCCACATGCACCTTCTAACATCTCATGTGTAAGTCTGACAATATCAAACCGAGTAGACACACAAATCCAAAATCTAACCTTAAAGTAGTTATGAACTTTTGGATCATTGAAAACTAGACGAGCAAGAGTAGTCTTCCCCACACCACCACAACCTACAATTGCTAGAACAGGGACCTTATCAACTATAGCAAATTCTTCATTTGTTAATAGGTTCAGTACTTTGTCACGCTCTTGGTCTCTCCCAAAAACTCTAGGTTCAGTGAGAAATGATGAAGTTTGGTGTAAGTTTGTTGCTTCAGTTTGACTTATTTCAATATTATGGGCAATTATAACTAATGATTCTGTTTGTAGAGCATAACGGGCTTTCTCCTCAGATTTCTGCAACTTCTCGGCTAATTCATTCATCCTTCGGGATAGATTAATTTTGGATGAGAAGGTTTTGGGTAGTGATATTAGTGCATCTCGTGTAGAGCAACAAGGCATTCCCTTCAAAGTTGAAAGGATGGAACAGCTTGCGAGTCGAAAGTCAGAAGAAGAGGATCCAACTGATGATTTATTGATGTAATTTATTTTTTCTTGGGTACCTATTAGAAAAATTATACCAAATACAGCAAATTAATTCAATCGTAATCTGTGATCCTAAATTTAAGGAATGACCATTTACCAATAACCTCTAAGACGTAATAATAGGATAATAATAGCAACATTATCACTAGATTTTCATGCTAGACTTCTTCCATAAGTGCCTCAATTGTTGTTGCTTGTATAATTACAAGATTAATCTATAATGTTTGCATGATTGTATCATCTCGATCCACAGGTTTATGAAACAACACAATTACAATAAGAAAGTACGTAATAAATTAATGGTTAAATCTGTAACACATGCCGAGGAATTTGACTACTAACAATTGAGGAGCTTTTATTTGCATTTGTCAGTGCTTATATTTTGAACGAAGAATTTTATTTATGCCCACTTGAAAACACAAAATTTCTACCATTCATTTAACTATACTATATATGTTGATCAAGGAAGAAATTTATTTATGCCCTCTTGAACTTACTCCTTTTAACTAAAAAATGAAAAAAATTCCTTCTAGTTTCTCATGAGTCTAATTTCCCCCAGAACAGTTTTTTTTTTTAACAAATATACAACTTTTTGTGTAACGTGTTTCTTCCCTGTCTCGATTTGCTTTAAAAAACAATGGGAAACATATTGATTATAGGAGGAATTTCATGTATACCATAGAAGGAAAAATATTGGAATCAGAATCAGAAACTTGTTTTGTTTTGGCATAAGCTTGTTTTTATTAAAAAAAAATTAGAAAAAAATTGGTAAATAGAATAATTTTGATCCCTATAACAAATAAACTAATATCGTGCCCGTGCGTTGCAACATAGACATATTATAAGATTGAACATAATATAAAGAGACTTTTTTATTTGACATGCACACAAAATTAAGAAAAAAAATTAAAATAAAGGACACAAATAAAAAAAATTCAAATAATAAATAATAATAAAAGAAATAACAACAAATGGAAAAAAAAGATCAAATATAACTTGAAAAAAAAAATCTTGATGTATCATTGTGATTTAATATCTAATTTTCTTCACAAGCAAAATATATATGTCATTAAATAATTTAGAGGAAATGATATGTAAAGAAACAAAATTGAAAAATATATGATTAATTGATTCAAATAAGAATTTTTTTCAACATATATATTCTTGATAGAAATTATTTTAACAATGAATATTTCTCTACATATCATTTCTCTAGATATTCTTCATTTTCTCTCCAGATCGGAAAGATATACTTGTTTTCATCAATACAAGATTTGTTATTCATCTATTTAGAAAGATACAATAGCTTAAACAAAATCTGGAAAGATATAATTGTTTTTCATTCTCATTATCGAAACTATATAGGAAGATGAGAAATAAAATGGAGAAAAATAGATAAATAAGAAAATAATTTAATTACATGAATCTTAGATAGTTGTAAAGAGAAAAAAGGAAAAAAAAAGATCGCTAGAGATTTATTCAATTTTATTGTGACAAACAATGCAGAAGTCTGTGTGACGAGTATGATTTTAACTAAATTTAAATTTCTATACATAAAATAGATGTATTTAATCAAAAGAGATAGATTATGTGACCGAATAGATGATATTTAATTCGAAAATTCATATTTCAATCTCAGTCATTGGCGGATCAAGATAACTACGTAAATAAAACAAAAATAGAGATATATAGAAGAAGAATAAAAGAAACAAAAAGAAGGTAGAAATTATGGAAAAACAATTAAAAAAACTGCCCCAAAAAAAAATGCAGAAATTGAGAGATCCAATGAAGAACGAAATGGAGACAAGGAAAAGGTGGAAGCAGCCGTAAATGTCTCATTAAACCTTACTCTTTCAGTGAACTACAAAAATATGCTGAAAAAAAGGAAGACATGCACTACTACTCAAACTATTGATAACACACTTAAGGTTGGAGCCATGTGGTATCTATTTTGTAATCATTAAATTAAATACTTGAATTGTTAGAATCCGGCGATCCAAATTAATATCATTAGTTTCACGGAATGCAAAATGATTTTGTCTATGGAAACCAGCTCTGCTCATATATATATATATATATATATATATATATATATATATATATATATATATATATATATTTTTTGTACAAGTTAGCTACATAATTCTCAAAACTTACAGGAATAGCTACTAATTAATGGTGGCATTTTATCGGTCAATATATATTATTAAGTTCATATTAATCTCCGGATCCTGACGGTTCGCTGACTCGCTGTACACGGCTATATTGAATGATTTACTAATTGACCGGTCATGAAATAAAATGCTTCTTGAGTACTTTATTTTCGTCTGGAAGACCCATGGCCATGGGTCAACTTCTTGAGTACTTCATTTGCAGAAATAAAAAATGAAGGCGAGCCAAATGGGGTATTAGGCCTAAAAATGATTACTTTATGAGTGAGTCTATGGTATATGCATATTACGATTTGTTACTGTGTTACGGCTCTATATTTGAGTTTTCAAATCCTAATGATCGATCCGAACCATTCATCTTGTTCTCCATATTAATATGTGTTTGGAGACCAAATTTTACATTTTTTGAAAATTTTTTACTATTTTTTTAGATTTATTGAAAATCACTGTTTTTGGATGGTCCAGAATTTTCAGATCAAGTGATTTTCTAAATATCTAAAAAAATAGTAAAAAATTTTCAAAAAATAAAAAATTTTGTCTCCAAACAGATATTAATATGGAGAACAAGATGAACGGTTCGGATCGACTATTAGGATTTGAAAACTCGAATATAAAACCGTAACACGGTAACAACCCGTGATATGCATAGTTCCATAGACTCACTCTTACTTTATTTGAATGTGTATTTTTTTGTCGTCTTATCTTTTATGTTTTCTTTCTTTTTAAACAGCAAAAAGTTGAATATTTTATGTTTCTTTATTAAAAAAATATTTTGAATGTCAAATGGAATTATTTCTATTTATAATTGGCGACACCGAGCATTTTTATTTTTATTTTTATTTTTGACTCGCCCAATAGAATCAATAACTCAGAATTCAAGTATTTTTATTTTTATTTTTGACTCGCCCAATGGGATCAATAACTCATAATCCAAGCATTTTTTTTCCAATAACTCATAAAAAATATATTAATTTTTCTTACAGCCTCAAAAAATTCGGCATGAAAAATGTTGATCCGAGTTATTTGTAGCAGTCTTTCTAATAAATCAAATTATATAATATAATATTCCATCTATTTTCAAAGAAATATATTAAATATTTCAATATAAAAATTAAATAAATTATAAATATTTCTATTTTTTTTTTAATTTGAAAAATGAAAAAAAAAATGGAACCACAATTTTGTTGTTGTTTTTCTTCTCTTTTTTTTTAAGGTTTTGGAAAAACAAAAAAAATTTGCGGGTTTTGAATTCCAAAACCGCAAAAAAAAAATTGCAGTTTGAGTAGATTTTGAAATCCGATACAACTTTGGTTAGTTTTTTAAATTTAATTATTTTTTTGGATATTTATAAAAAAAATCGGGATTTTTTATTTCAGATTGGATTGGTCTGGTTTATGATTTAATCGTCTGGATCTAAACATTATTTTATGTTACTAATTCTCCAGTTCTCCATTTCTTATCCAAAAACATTTCAAAAATTTACTTTTATTTTATTTATTTTCAATTTTAAATAAAAATATACGTAAGTTTAAGAGAAATGTTCTAGCCTCCTAAGTCATCATACCCAAGTGCGTCCTTCAACTAGTTTAAAGTTATATTTATAATATTTTACAATGTTATTTGCAAGCATTTAAATCTCTATATGCAAACATTTAAATTCTAAATTTATGTAGTTTAAACTCCTAACTACTTTTGTTTTCAAGCCAAAAAATGAAATATTCTTTTTACCACACTTTTTTCTTATTTTTTCTGATCATTCTTGTTTTTTTTTTTTTTTCTAAAGATCTGTCTTTAATTTTACAAATCTAAAAGTACAAACGTTTTCTACTAGATTTTTTTTTTTCAAATGAGATTCATGAATAAATATTTTTGAGTTATTTTGATTATTTTTTTTAAGTAAAGTCCATGAACACTTTAAATTTTCAAATTTATAAACTTCAATCTACAATCATTTAAATATCTGATGTCACAATTGAATCACTATGTTCAAACATTTAAACCTCTAATATTGATTATATAGTATCACACATTTAAACTTTTGTATACAACCATTAAAAGTAATTGTGTCAAACATTTACATAGTTTCCATGAACTTTACTTTAAAAATAAAAATAAAAACAACAACTTGAAAAAAAAAATCCAAAGTATTTTTGCATTTAAAGTTGAGAAAGATACCAAAATAAATGGAGGGTGGGCCCAACTAATTTTCCACAAGATTTCAAAGATATCAGGCTCATAATACGGAACACCAAACAGAGCAATACGAAATTATTCGATAATAATTGGCAAACAAAATAATGTTACTATTTTAAAAAAAAAATTGTACATACATGTAGGTGAAAACAATGAATATGCAAACAAAATAAGTAAAACTATCGATGACGTCCTCCTTAGTGAAAATAATGAATATGCAAACAACATAAGTAAAACTATGGAGAACGTCCTCCTTAGTGAAAACAATGAATATGCAAATAACATAAGTAAAACTATCGAGGACATCCTCCTTAGAGCTCCTTTAGCTTGAATCCCTCTTAATTCAGCCAAACAACCATTCCTTGGACTGTATGAACAGTGAGAAATTTATTGGCGAATGGATTGAGGGCGATTGGTAGGTTTCTTATATGTTTTTTTTTGTTAGTTCGATCAATTGGTAGCTAGGTTCTTTTTAATTGTATTTTTGTTACTTAATGAGGGAGTTTATGGAATTTAGATATGAACAGAAAGAACTAAGCTAGCTAGCAGTATGTAGTTCATTTATTTTGCTCCATTAGATAACTACAGAAGAAAATCTGAATTATTCAAAGATGAAAATTAAGTGTTAGTATTATATAAATAATATCTACGTCCTATTCAACATGACTTGACTTAATTTGTCGAGTATGTGTCTGATAGCAACTCATTGCCACAATTTTCTTACATTTCTCTATTCAAAATATTATGACAGACTATGATAGCAAAAATAATGAAGGGTGGGCCTAGGCCCAACTAATTATTCTCCACAAGATATCAAAGATATCAGGCTCATAATACGAAACATCAAACAGAGCAATACAAAATTATTTGATAATAATTGGCAAACAAAATAACGTTACTATTTTCAATTTTTTTTTTTTTTTTTGTATGTACGTAGGTTAAAAAAAAGAATACGCAAACAAAATAACTAAAACCGATCGAGGACATTCAATTGTATAATGTAGAATCCATCATGCCAACTTTTATAATCAAAAGCGCAGTATAATCAATACCATATGCCAGATGCTGTATAGACAGTATAGTTGGTTCCAGCATTGAATACATTCAACAAAAATACAATTAAAGTAAGATAAAATTGAAAAGGAAGGTAATTACCAGCTTCTACTTTCAACGTCTGCTCCATTAAGTAACATTAAAAAAAAACCAAAAAAAAAAACTTAATTCAGGAACAGTTCTCTGCTCCATAATTCAGTTACATTCACCAAATAATCCTCCATTTTTATTTTTTAAATGCCTTGGCGGGTGCTCTTAGATACTCTTGTAGGTCCTGCTAATTGGAGGTCTTGGGATGAGTGGGAATTAAATGGGATTGGGTCCTTGACCTGTTCGGCAGGTCATTTTTCAGCCAAAATTTTTTCTTCATTTTTTCCTATATTTCCCACCAAAGGCATAAATTATGGAAAAAAAAAAAAATTATTATGTCCGATTCAATTGTTTTTTTCCCAATCTTTTTTGTTTTGTCTTTAATTACATGGATATGGCCTATAAATCACTTTTCTCTCTCATTCTCTGAGCAAAACAAATGTTCGTGGACTAATCTATATATAAAGAGTTTTGTTCAACTTCCCTTTAAATTGTGGGACTAATACTATTCTGATCCGGACCAACCAATTTTTACTTTTTTATTTTTACAAATTGTATTGGAATTATTTGTACAAATCAAATTATTTATTTTTTATTTGGACAATGCATCCACTGATGACATCAGTGGGGGGCCCACTGCGCAGGGAGTCGAGGTCAATCCCTCGAGCCAAATTATATGGCATTCTACATTGTTAAACATTGTGGTAAGAAAATAAACAAAAGCAAAATTATTCACGTATATCTCTTCAATTTTTCAAATTATCATATATATAATATACTCAACAAGCGTTGAAAACTTGAAATTGAATTATCAATTGCATATGCACCAAACATATGTACAGTCAATAAAATAAGGATTTGATTCCCTAAAATGTTAAGAGGAACAAAGCCAAATCTGATATTCTTACATGAAGAAAAGATTAGTTAGATGTACTGTTTTGAGATAAAATTTATCATGCGAGGTTTTATCGTCCCAAATCAGCAACACCACTCTTACTCCCTCTTGTGTCTTAAATTTCAACATCTCTCCTAGAGTCAAGTCACCTCCATTCGGCAATGGGCGTGTCGGTTCACGCACTAATTTCACCGGGCGGTAAACAGACCACCCTACCACATATATCAAATGGTGTGCTTCTAGTATGGCATGGCAAATATCCTCCCAACATTTATTTTGCGCATATATTTTGCCCCCATCTAACTCTATCTTAGGCAATGTGTCATCCATCACATGAGCATCTTGGTACAAGGTTACCTACAAATCAGAATCCACAAGTTTGATCAAATATATGCTATATAATGTAACCTTCAATCTGGGTATGGTCTTATAATTATACAAGTACAATAAATATATTCTCAGGTTTACATCTTTTAATTGCCATTACCTTACCGCCTTTTCTTAACGGGAAGTACGCATTGGGCAATAAATATATTCTCAGGTTTACATTTGAAAAAGAATATTATTGGCAAAAATATTTTATTACAGCACCCTTATCATTTCCTTCGAATGAGTAGGTAAAATCAACAAAATAAAATTCACTTTGAGTTGGATCTCCGTTTTTGAGAATTTATTATTTTTAGAAATATATTAAACAAATTATCAAGAAAGCGATAGATGAAAAATAAAATTGATGGGAATGAATTCATGAGGTGTCCAATTATTGCCACAAATTGTTTTGGTGTCCAATAAAATTGATTTTTCTGTAGTGATAATTGGATATCTTTATAAATCTTCAAAGGATCTGAATTATTGATTTGGTTTTCTAAAAAATACCTAAAGTAAACGAATAAACGATTTCATTCCTTCTAGTGTTTCAAAAAGCAATTTCTGACTATCTCCTTCCCAATAATTTATTTAATATATTCCTTCTAGTGTTTCAAAAAGCAACTTCTGACTATCTCCTTCCCAATAATTTATTTAATATATTCTAAAAATAAGAATTCATTCCATTTTTTACGATTTCCCTATACAATTCATTTGTAAAAGAAACTGATTTGGCTTTGCGGACAGCTGCTTTTGTATAAAATCAAGAGAATGAAAAGGGATACAACACAATGGGGATGCCACATCCTCACCTTTTGCTTTGCCAATAAAAGAAGAGCTGCCGAGTGTTGACCGTAAGAGTAGGACCCGTGTACAGCCAGAGAGGGACTCTATATAAGAGATTGGTCGGACACATTAAGAACCGCATAATATTTTTTGGTAACGATATCGGAGCAGTTTTGGCTTCTTGCAGCGCTACTTTAATTTATGAAGGAATTTTATCTGTACTCTGCATGCAGCCAAAACCGCTCTGTTAAAATTTTTATTCCAAAAATCGTTCCCATTTGACTCATTTGTATTTATATAATTTAAATACGAGCCGTATTTCAAGCCGTACTGGTATATCAACTCGTCCATGTCAATTCATCTTCGGTCCATTTATCAGGCTTATCCAGAAAAAAAGTTTATATCTAATTAATTAAGCTCTGCCCAAAAGATCATTGACATGTATAAGATACTAGCATCATAATCTACCTTTAAGATTTGTTCTACAACAGACATTTAGACTCTGAATCATAATGTCAACTCAAGAATGTATAGATTTAAACAAATAAAGCCATCAGAACAAAGGAATTGATAGAAATTCACATAATATAATTAATTCTCTATTATGAAAAGAGTTATTCTGGATTTTGTAATGTTATAGCTGTCTTTTCATTTCGTTACGTTGTTAAATTGAAGGAAATAAAATTTGAAGCTTCAGGTTTTAGTTCATTTATTTTATATATTATTACATCACTTGAATAACTTGATTGAAATTTGAGCCTTCAAATATATATAGGCAAACATGTAGTTTCATGAATTAGGTAGACTCCAAATGACAAAAATATCTTGCCAAAAATTTAAAGTAAAATTAAAAATACAAAAATCAAGAAATATTTGCAAAATTAAAATTAACTTGAAATGAAAATTTTATTTAGGAAGAACTTATAACATAGAAAAAATAGCTTAAAAACTTCAATACTATTAAATTGCATTAATTAATTATATACTTCAATATTTCTATATTATATGTGTTCTCCAATTAAATTAAAAAAATTCACATTATTTGATCTCTATCTTGTTATTTTATTTTGCAATTAATGTTGAGAAACTTGAGAACTTATTCCGGCCATTTTGATTAATATCCCTGAAACAATTGAAAATTTTACAAATGCCCCTGCTCCCAACTTTTTTTTAATTATGCCCTGACCGCCTGGGCCTCGGGCGGCCCAAAAAGCCTATGGAGCGCCGGCCCAAATGGCGGCCCACAACACCAGTGAGGCGCCCCCCCATATGGCGCCCCATAAGCCAAGTGAGGCGCCCCCCCATCTGGCGCCCCACTGCTCATCTAATTAGCCCCCATCCTTTCTGCCTCTTCTCCCCCATCCTTTCTACCGAAAAAAAGAGGAAAAAAAGAGAAAAAAAGAGAAAAAAGAAGAAGAAAGAAGCCGTTCCGAGACTGTGCATTTACTGCTGTTCCGTTCTGAGAATTTCGTTTGAGGCGAGAAATTGAGTGAATAGGTATGTTTTTTAATTATAATAATTAGTCATTACTGTTGATAACTAGTCATTACTGTTGATAATTAGTCATTATTGTTGATAATTAGTAATTACTGTAGTTATTTTTGACCGTTTCATTTACTGTTGCGTACCGTATATTTACTGTAGCGTGCCGTATATTTACTGTAGCATACCGTACATTTACTGTAGCGTACTGTTCATTTACTGTACCGTATATTTAGTGTAGCGTACTGTTCATTTACTGTAGCGATTGTTGTACACGTACTGTAGCAAAATTGTAATTTTTTTAAACTTTTTTTTAATTATTTTTCAATTAGTCATTTATTACTGTACCCATTATTATGTCATGTAATACTTGTAAATTTTTTTTTAAAATGTAGTTTGTTAAAGAAGAGATGTTAGTTGCACTGTATGTC